>JAULBU010013445.1:0-22291 GCA_032358235.1 Odonthalia washingtoniensis | reverse complement strand
ACATATCGTGATGGAATGATTACGTGTGGTGGACAACATGTACCGGAAGAATTTTGGAGCTGTGCAGATGTTCAAATTACTGACGATGGCAAGACTGTCGGTATGGTAAAGGCTGTGGGTAAACCTATGGAAAGGAAGGAAAGAAGTGAAGAAGAAAGATTAAAACGAAATCCGGAGAAAGTCCTGCAAGAAGCTTCTGATGAATTGGAAAAGGACATTCAAAGTGAAATTGGTGGAGGGAACAAGGAAAGAAGGGAAGAAGAAGCTGCTGCTGAACGAGGTGAATGTTTACTAGATGGCGATGTTTGCGACGGCAGTGTGAAATGCTGTGACTGGCAACAAGTTTGTGTGTTTGGTGCTACGAGTTCATCATTCTCATGTAGGTTTTGGTGGAGTCTCTGGCATGATGCGGAGCTTCGTCAACCTAAACACCCCGAGATATGATAATAGTATTAGAGCTAGTGTTTAGCAAGATCATAACTAAACTGGACTTAATTAAATTAAGTAAATATGAGGAACAAGTGTTATAGCCAATGGAAAAAATTTTTCAAAATTTAATTTTCCATTTGCTGTAAGACTTGAAAAATTTAGTTTTTCCATTTGCTGTAAGACTTGTTTCTCATATTTTTTGTCATTACGCCGTCCCTTTAGTTCACCTTTTTATTGAGACTGTACATAAATGATTTCATTAAAATATCCAAAAATCACAAAGATTTGTGAAGTAACATTTTCCAGACGAATCCATTTTATCCGCTACTTCAGTCCTGGAGCAGATCAGGAGCCTGCGATAAGTCCATACGGCGACGTAATTAAATTACGTCGCCGTATCGACTTCTCGCAGCAAATTTTTTGATCCCGATCGTGCCAGAGGGAGATAACTAGACCTTACGCATCAGTGGGTTTGCAACTGTGTACTGTACCGTATTATTAAAATCTTTCGATTTCCGATGACGTTTTTGACCGTTTCTCAGTTGTTTTTTTGTAGTTAACAATCCATTACGAGAGGAGTAGCGGTAGGAGGAAACGAAATTGTAAAAATTGGGTCCTACAAGAACGGCTGAGGAGTATTTAGGGTTATCGTCGAAACTGATACTACTGTATGCAATAAAAATCAATTGTGAGTGTATCACGCGATACATACTGCAGCTGTGCCAACACAGCTGCACACGTCGCCACGTTTTACACACACTCTCACCGCCGTCCGAGCACGGGCCGGCAATGCCCCCAAGAGGCTCCCCGAGGCACGTCGGGACACGCTGAACCCTTCGAAGGTAGCTTCGCAGATCAGACCTTCACCGAAATGGCTTCACGCTCTCTTTCAATAAAGACAAGTCTCACACCCGTTTCGCTGTTCTCGTTGTCTCAGACCACCTTTCACTGGTCACCTTTCACTGACAGTAGACTGACGCATCCGGCACCGCTTCAACCGACAATCTCCGTCGAAAATTGAAATATCAACCGAGATCCATTTCAATCAAGATCAGCACTATACACCGTTTACGGCTTTAATTGACTTGCGATACATCAGCCCGTAATGTCTAACCACTCATCTTCACCGGCCGGACCTAAAACGCTTGCGCTTAACGCGACTATAGTGAAACCGACTTTTAACCCAGATCGCATCCTGCGCAACGGCGCAGCATAACAGTCTTCTCAGCAAAAAGACATTGGTCCGTCAACCGCTTCGGGTGCGCCACTGACTCCAATCAACGCATCCCCTGGCCATGACTCCCTTTGCTAGTCAGAGGCCGTTGCCTCGTAGCTTCCACAAATGGCCGCACTCAACCACCTCGGAAAACTGTAACGTATTATGAACGTCGCGGAGCTCCGCCATCTACCGATAACGATGTATTTTCTTCAGCATTTGATTTTACATCAACGATTACGGATCAGAAAAACGTGAACGCTCAACCTTTCCGAATCACATCATCGAATTCGGGACGCAATCAGTCGGAACCATGCAATATCGCTCGGTCCTGCGTCATCGTGCCATTTACAACATCAGAACAAGTAACCAACAACTTACACTTGCATCAAGGGAATAATAACCAAGAACAGTTAAGTGGAATTTCCACCACTGCCCTTTGTGCATGGTCCCCAATTTTATCAACGCCTGGAGTATGCCTCACAATGTTTACCCCCAGCATTAATCGACATGGACGCTCTGAAATCTGGTCTCCGACCAGAACTTGTGCATGATGGATACCCTCCACTAAAAACCAAAATCTACAGCCGTAAGAAACTGGGCACCATAATTCATATGGAGGAAAATATTACCTTTAACGAATAGGCGGCCAATTTCTCACGCTGTTTCAAAGATATGATCGTGTTGCCCATCCAAGACGCGATAGGGACGATGAGGGCTACGAGTAGCCACCTGTCTAAGGATCTAAACTACTAGCGCCGCGAAAATCAGACGCTTCGCAACACGTCATCAGATGCTAGGACAAAAATCAGCACCAATACTGAATTTAGTGATGGCGTGGTAACTGAAGTATGCGAAACTATTGACCAAAAGCCCACAGTCTTGACGAAAATCGTCGGATTTATATAAGATATAGTAATTACAGAATAATGGAAATTGAGCAATAAAACAACGGAACCAATACCGTCAGCAGCCACAGCACAAAACTCACCACCGCGGAAATTGTATACTGCCAATGTACAGACCACACATGGGAACCTTTCAGCTATTTAGAAGCAACCAATTCCATTTTACAGATCGTCCAATTCACAGAGGCAGGCTTCCCCGTCATCACCGTTGTACAATCGCCAAACTACTACCACTACCAGGATGAAGCTGTTGAAGTCAATATCTCCAAGATTGACATCATCCGCCTGGTAAACATAACGTTTACAATCGCTATCGACTTCCATTCTTATCGAATAATTCTTCGCTCTACTGTATACGCCGACCAGGTGGCACAAAGCATGTAAACACACACTCATCGTATGGAGAGCCAGACGATGAACCATAACTTCGATGGAACCGACCTGATACGGATAATGCCATCCCTCAACCGATTACGTGCGGCATGCGATTCGATACGCGTCCACGAAGGGGCCGCCATAAGGCTATTCCAAAGCTACCTACGTGGCTCTGCACTGGATAATTTACAACTCTGTTTGGAAACTGGCGCACACAGAACATCCGATCGGACGTCTCATCTGTCCAATTATGCCCTGGTCGTAGACTATTTACTACGAACCTACGCGTCAGACGACATCATAACTTCCGCCGAATTGGAGGTTGTGTATTTCCGTCATGGACAAGCAGGATAGGCCACTGACTACGATGCAAATTTTGAATGTAAGTCATTCCACTGCCGTAACGTCTTCAGCCCGGAGCGCGTGATCTCAATATTATTCGAGGGCATTCACGGAAACCTTCGACACGTCATGAGATATTAATGTTCGGAACACACACGGGCAGACATCCATGCATTAGCCCGTCAATCGCACTCACTCGCACATATGTTCCCGACTAACTCCATACTTCCGACTGGTTTATACGGCAACACCAAGGACAAAGTACCAAGAAAGCCCATCTATTACCGTTACGGAAACTGACGAAGGGACACTCTCTGAAGTTTTCACAGAAATTATGATTCAGGACAAATTCACTGACCCATAACTGATGGACAAGGGACCATACAGCCGGATTTGCTATGAAAAGAACAACCAAGTCACGTCCAAGTGTTCTTTTCTGGCTACAGGTACATCCCGGGCATACATTCTCAAACGGAACGTCAACTTTTGGTATTTACAAGGCGATAGTAACCGCCGGAATACTCGTCGCCGTGGGAAACTTTCCCCACACCACCGTAACCAGGCCTTACCCTCGGCTACTATCGCGAAAGCACATCCGAAATTGGAAAACAAATAGGGGTTTCACCTGGGAAACCGACTCCCATACTGCTTGCACAGCCTGACTCACCGCTCGAAAGACCTAAAACTCCACCGCCCGTTCTTTCATGGATTCAAACGCATCGATTTTCTGCGCCATCTACTTATCCTTATTCAACGCTGTGTGGTGAGTCGGAACCTTCCAGCTTGCAGAAACTACTTCTGCTACGTGTGGATATACAGTAGTCCCTGATATATGAGGAAAGGGCTTAATGCGTAAAGGCCTCGTCTGTTCCTCATGACAGCTTCCTAGGTTCTGAATTAGATTTGCTTGCGAAATGCTGATTCGTACATGTTTCCTAAAAAATGCTCTACCATTTTTCGTTTTCAGGATTTTTGCTTTTTTTCTCTTTATTTATAGGACGAGTTTTGCTTCCAGCTTATGCCTCCAGCGTGTCGGTCATCCTTGACCTAGTCGATGATATGTCGTTTTTCCACATGTAAAACATTTTCTTCCCTTACCTATTGTAACGCCTCCCAGACTCAACTAACGTTTCATAGACCTAGTTCAGGCTTGTACGTGTATGTGTGTCGGACTGTTTTGCCGCCTGTAAAATAGTTCGACCCTTTACAGTGACTTTGTTAATTATTCATAATTACTTATTTTCCAGGGTTTTTATTTTGTTTTTATTTTGCTTATTTTACAGGGGTTTCCTTTTGTTTATATTTTTCTTATTTTACGCCGCTCCGCGCCAAATATGCTACACTCCCCTCCGAACCAAGAAAGTGTAGATCTTGTAGTATGTGCAGTATGTTTTTTATTTTTATTATATCCAACGAAATAGTCATCCCTTACAATCCCTACTTATTCACGGTACCCATTCCAGTGTCTCTACTCAACCTCCATTTCTCTACGTCGATTATCAACACACGGCCCTCTAAATCCTTTTGATCCCGACCGCCTGCGCAACTTTCCGATATAATTCATCATTTAGATGTAGCAGAAAAGAGCGGACGAGGTGTGGGACGTCCTCCATGAGGTTTGACAGAGGTTCCCATGTGCTATCATCAGACTCGATACCCTTCCAATATCCCCGCACACCTCTCCCCGCTTCTCTTTAACGTTGTACCGAAGGTCGGTAAGTTTGTGTACCAAGTAACCTTGCTCGTTACGTTATACGTGTGTCAGAATCTCCTCGGTCACTTCAAGTTTGGCTTCTTGGTACAGGCGGATTCGGCTTGCGTGGACCACCGTGGTTGTTCTGTCTCGCATATCCTCCACCTCGTACAGGTTATCGGATAACACCACCATCACCCGTCTATGACCACGCCATTTTAAGGTAAGTTTCTCTTCTTTTAGGAATTCTCTTTTAGCTACCAATACGTAATCCTCAACCGCAAAATTCGCCACATGTACCTTTTTATTTCTTTGTCTCGCGTCGGGCATTGTCTGTCGTTTCGAGGTTGCGCTACAGCTCGCACGCTGGTGTATTTCATCTACGGATTCTCTCAACTTTTCGATATTCACCAACTGCTGGCCCCTGATCCCCGTCAATGTTCTTCTACTGGCTACTTTGGCCGCCCCGATTACGAGGAGTGGCGTATCCGACGGTAACCAGTAATGCATGTTATTGGAGAATGGCCTACTCTTTGTCTTGATGTTGAGTGATTCAAGATTGTCTGTACCAATTTTATTATCTTAGGCCATTGGTTCGTTCTCAAATTAAATTCTGACATTAGGGCACGCTTGGCTCGGAGGATCTCCCTGTTTCCTCTTTCCACCATTCCATTTGCTCAAGATGTGTATGAAGTGATGAAATGGTGCCTTAATCTCAGCTCCTGTAGTAGGCCTTCCATTACCTCATTTTTAAATGAAAACCTTAGACAGAAACCCAAGTCGTTACAACGCCAAACGTCGAAAACCAAGGTATGAGTCCTTCTACAGCCGCCTCCACCGCCACGGTTGTATGAGACGAAACGTATCCGCACAAATCATCCTTCATCAGCATAGTGTACTTCCCTCCCGTCTCCGATTCTCCCATATACAGAAAGTCAAAATGCAGGAGTTCGTTCGGTTTGTCCGTATGCAATGCTTCTCCCCAAGGGCGCGGTGTGTGGTTTTGTGTAAGTAGACATAATATCTCCCAAGTGAATACCACGATACAGTATACACGTGTTAACATACCCGATAGTCCACTCCTACTTCCATACTGTCAGCCAGACGCGGCGTTTTCCCTGAAGTGGATTGTACAACCTCACAAACCACGTCATTCTGCTCCCTTTGAGTAGCATTCGACAATCCGGATTATGTCACCCGAAGGCATATACTGCTGACACCCCCTTTTCAAAAAAAGCCCACGACAAAAACGCTTATCACTCTATCCTCTAACTATCAACACAAATCACTCACCACCTATCCTTTAATCCGCGTCCTTTATCATTCGCACTAACGAAAATCGCCCTTAATCAACGATTTACCCTTCTAACGATTTCAACTTTCATCAACCGCGTACTGAAGCGACAAATCTACCGCACGGAAGACGTTAAAAAGCCCATCCAACACTAATTCAAAGCAAAAAAATTAACATCAACATCAAAAAAAACCGACCATGTCGAATAGATCCGCATCACAAGAGGACGATGAGATTCGTCCAGGCCCACCAGCGACTCGCTAAACAACTCGTACCCCACGAGTACCAACCTTGCCACCGGAGCCGTATGGACTCTTCTCTTCAGAAAACATCTCATTATACAACGGTACCTAAGACGTACCGAAAGTATAAGATCTACGTCCCAAATAGCTCAACTCTTCACTTCACTCACTCGTCAATTCATCCTTGACAATCCTATAGTCACTGAAAGAATTGAACCCCTACCTGAAGACCGGAATAAACTAATGAAAGACGTAATATTACTCTTTCCGGGCGACACTCTCCTATTTACAGAAGAATACTTCCTAATGCAGCTCTCTTCGATTGGCCTCTTTCGAGACGTAACATACCTCTATGACCTACCAGATCGTTCCGTCCTCATAATGCCTGAGCTAGAGCTGCAGCCTATCGAGAAAGAAAACAGTAAGCTGATGACACACATCTGGCTTGCGTCTGTGATTGAAAGATCCTTCTTTTCCATTGTTTATATCATAGAAACATTTAATACAAGAAAAGATACCGTTTTTATCCCACAAACACGAACAAGAGCCCAACCAATGCCTTCTCCAGATGCATAAATCACACAAATCCAAAGAAAAAGTTACCCAAGATCCCCACAAACACCTCTCCAACAGCAAAACACCGACACAAGTCCTGCCCCCAACATCACTACAAATCCAATGCTTGCTCTTTCCCCAGCATCAGCTCCTCAACAAACAGAAAACCAGCATCACCCCCTCGGCCTTAGAGGGGCGGATGATCGAGCAACTCACAATAACCAACAGTCTCAAGAACAAATTACGAGAGAAGACCCTGACTCCGACGTCAAATTATCAACCACCAATCCCACCGTGCGACTAAATGCCGGACAAATCGCCCAATTAATAGCATCCAACTTCAAGGATATGATGTTATGTGGAGAGGGGGACGAAAGCATTATCAATACCACCCGGGACTATACGCTTCTAACCAATCAACTGTAATTATCGGAAGCAAAGAAAGCCCTCTTTTCCTAGAACATTCTAAACGAACCAGCTCGAAAATTCTACCTGAACAACTACACCAACTCGATGGATTTTGGGGCAATTAAAAGAATCATGCTTCAAGAATACGACTCAGCAGATCGGCAAAAGGAGATTGGATAGATTGGATCTCAGAAGTTTCACGGCTGATCAAGATCTCGTTGATGAAGGCATTGGTTTATCTAAGCTATGTGCTTTCAAAAACAAGCTAACGCCACAATACCCCTCAATCTTCAGAAATGATACCTGCAAGTTAAAAATCCTAAGTACGGTTGTTACCTCCTATGAATGTTCTAAGATCGCTCGCGCCAATAGATTGTATGGAAATCACAACTTCCAGAATTCAAAACAGCACTAGTCCATTGAATTACCTTGCAAAAAGAATCAACTGCGATGATAGGAAGAAACAACGATTCCCCATCGATGACCCTCTTCGGTCAATACGCTAGGAGACCTGGTAGAAGATTCAACAATAATGGTAAATTTACGAACAATCCTAATTTAACGAATAGAATCAAAACCAATCGGCTCCATAATAACAACAATAGCAACACCTTCAACCATGACTCAACTCAAAATTCATCACACCAGAAATTCATCAATAGACCTAGCTTCAACCGCAACTATAACGATCGCTCCAGATTTAAGAACAATAAGAGACCACACTGCTATAGATGTGGGTTTTCACCATAGTCACCTGTACATCGCTGTCAAAACGGTTCAATGAGAAGCTACGTTAACAACTGCCTAAACTCCGGCGAGAGTTCCTGCTTCATCCTATCAGACGTGATTTACGGCTTCGAAATAGACAATGAAGAAAACAGAGGTTCTCATTTTGAAGATACTCCAGACTCCGTCCCACCTGACGACGAAGCCACAATATTCAACGCACGAATATTGTCAATATCAGACGAGACTGAAGACAAATTAGATGATAACACAATGCTCGATATAGATACTGATACATACCCATATATCTAATTTTTTCTTGTTATCATCTAACCAAGCCTAGAATTCGATCACAGCAAAACAAGAAGACGACATGAATCAATCCGATCCTGTCACAATCTGCACGACAAACACAGTTATAGATTGGAACAATGTCGATATACATAAACAATCTGATGATATCTTTAACAATTCCACCCCAGCCTTCCGTGTTGACAGTGGTGCTCCGCGAAGCGTTAAAGGCTAACTTGCCCTTACCCACATATACCGCCACTTCAACACCCAATCATGTATACAACTTTCGAATTTATCTTTCCATTTTGGAAAAGAAGTTTACCTGTCACTCGGACCCGTGCGATTTACTCTGGATACACCAGCAACTGTTTACAACATCAACATAGACCTTGACGTTGTCTCAGTCAATGTTCCTCCCCTAATTAGACTAGACATACTGGACGGTAACAAACTGATGATTGATAACGTAAATAATAAGCTACCAAGACGTAAAACATTTACGATAAATGGATCTACCTATTATTTTGAAGAATGGTACGTTCCACTGTTTAGAAGTTCCTCTTCACACCTACATACCCTACTACACCCTCTAGCCTCATGCAAGATCAACTATTAAACGGATGAACTCCGCCGTATAAATAGACACTTCTCTCACTCAACCCCCATGAAACTATTCAACGTCTTACAAAGAACAAACCCATCACAAGTAGACCCCGAAACACTAAGAATACTGAACAAAATAACGGCAAGCTGCGATCCATACCAACGGGTATCCTCAGCTCCGTTCAGATTCCGTGTGTCTTTCGGTTCAGATTCGGCTCGGTTTAACGAGCGGATCTTTATGGAGGTATTCGACATTAGCTACAAAAAGTCAAAGAATGCAATATTGCATATTTTTGACGAAGTGACGCATTTTAGCGCCGCAATTAGTCTCAAAAACATGCAATACCTTGATCCGGTGTTGGACCACAATCTATACTGGCACACCAAATAGAATACTGGTAAACCAGGGCTCCAACTTCTGACCTTCCATCATAAGAATTGCAGCTCTAGATGGGATACAAGTAGAACGTATCGGCATCGAGGTGCACAAAGGAATGAGTATGGAGAGCGTTACCACAAACCAATAAGAACAGTGGTATACAAACAAATTATTGAATACCCCAAATGTGATTTAGACTTGATCCTAGCCGTGTCGGTCAAAGAAATAAACGACACGGCAGGCCCAGACGGCGTCGTACCTTCCGCATTAATCTACGGAGAATACCCTGCACCTCTATTCCAGAAGATTTTGGACGCCGCCCAACGACCAATGAACGTGGTGACACAGCTCATATAATTCGACAAGAGATGCGATTACACATTGATAAGATGAGGATCAATAGAGCCTTACGTTAAAATGTTCCAAAAGCTACAGAATAACTTTATGACCAAGGAGACCAAGTATTGGTCTGGGGAGAAAAAGGACACAGAAATAAAAATGGAGAGCTCTTGGGTCCTTACAAGGCCGAGATATCTGATCGAAAATCTAAACTGGTATATATCCATGAATAAACACATGGAAGCGCCATATCCTTTTCGCTTACACAGATCAAACCTTACCTTTCTGCCAACACCCTGTAAACACCCTTCATTTCCTCACTACACAAATCATTCGCAAAGTTCAGATCGCCTCCCATCAAGAATGCTGTATTCCTATCGGAGACAATCCCTCTCAAGGACCCAAGAAGCCAAACAAAGGAGATGCTGCAAGCAAGAAAAGATTAGATCCAAAACTTGTTTAAAATAGGGACCTCCAAAGTCCTTCTCAAAGAAGACTTTCCTCCTGATGGGAATATTTTACCTGGTAGATTCGTCCTCACATTGAAATCAACAATAGATGGTCGAATCATTGACAAAGCAAGATTCGTAATAGGAGGCCATCGAGATAAGTTGAAGAACTTTATGGTCCATTCCTCCCAGACACTTCTGTCAAGTTCAATCATGATTGGTGCCAATAATATTCTGCAGAATATTATTGGCACTTGCATCACTTTTTGGTTTTAATGTATGGACTGCGGATGTTACCCAAGAATACCTACAGTACGCCATTCCCTTAGGTCGAGAGATTTTTCTGAATTCCTCCATTTCAGAATTGGAACTGGACACAGAAAATGCCTCAAGATTCTTCAACCACTCTACGGACTTTCCGAATCCGGCGATCTCTGGAACCACACCCTTCAGTACCACCACATAAATGACCTACAAATGGCTCAACTAAGATCAGATTCTTCATTTAACTACATACTAAACAATGACAAGTTATCTTGGTTATCTGGTATATATGTTGACGACCTCCTACAAGCCGGCGATAAAATATTTCAAGCTTTATCACGACTCACGGAACAGAGGTTCGACATGAAAACATCCACCCCCTTCCTAGTGACGTTTCTGGATACAGACTCCGACTAGACCAAAAAAACATCCTCACACAAACGCAGCAGCAGTATCTCTCAAAGCTGGAACAACTTGAGAAAGATGCCAATTTCACTTCATTTCGATCAATGAGAATTAAACTGGCATGGATTTCAGACACTAGACCAGATTGCCTATTATAAATCTCTTCTCTAGCACAAGTTACTGAGCATAAGTTTACTACAACACCATCAACATACATCAGTCAGCTCAACAAAGCAACTAGATACGCCACAAGGAAAAAGATCTCAATTATCTTTCTAGAACTAGACTTTGACAGCCTTCGGATGATAGGATATTCAGATGCCTCATCCGCAAACAACCAGGATCTCTCTTCCCAACTAGGCTTCATCAGCCTATTAACTGACAAAACATCCAAGGTAATACCTCTTGTCTTCCGCTCTTATAAATCAAAGAGATTATGCCGCTCGGCCATCGATTCGGAAGTAATTGCTTTTTCTGACATGTTCGACTCATCCTACACGCTTACAACGGAACTCAAAAAATTACTAACAAAAAAAGAAATAAGGCTAGAGCTATTTACTGACTTAAACAGTTTATTCGACATCATACGTAAAGGGAGCAGAAAACCAGAGAAGCGATTGATGCTTGATGTTGCTGCTGTCCATAATGGATTTAAAAAAGAAATATCCAAAATAGGTTTGGTCAGATCGGAAGCTAACATAGCTGACGGCCTTAATAAGCCTATGGCACAGTCAAAACTGTGTAATATTCTCAAAATCAACTCAAACACACCAAAAGAAGTTCAATGGATTATACGCCACACTACTGACGACTGAAAATCCCATTTTACATTACCAAATTCTGCCGAAATACCCAAATTACATAACTCTACATCCTGCAGCTTAATTGCTTCTTCTAAACCTATCCTCTCCCGCAACACTACAACATGAATGATATTTTCCATTATTTTCTCTCACCCTTTTCCTCGTCTGCTCGAATCACCCCTATTTACCAATTTGGTAAACGTATAACATATATGCATATATATAATTAATGCTCCCTGTTTATGATTTAAACCAAGCTTCATCTTCGAATGAATGTGTAAGATTTAAACCAAGCCTCATACGCTCATGAACAATATGGTATAATCATTCGTCTCCTATCTCAGATCTGACATATTCAGTCATATGGCTTACCAGTTGACACGCACAGTTCTGCACATTCAGGCACCTTAATCCATTCCCGATAATTGGTGAACTTGTAAAAAAACCACTGGACCACATCAATAGATATCAATTGAAGCAGTGATATATCATCTCATATCAAACTTCGACAATAATACACAAAATATTAGTTTTTTAAAAAAACTCGGACTGTGAAAGTAGACATAATATACACCAAGTAAATACCACTATACAGTATACACGTTTCAACATACCAGATAATATACACGTGTAACCGATAAAGGCTTGAAGCTAAGCTTCTACCAACAAGGACATTCTATCCACATAATTCGCTAAATGGCGATCCTATTTCCTTTAAGATCGCGATCTGCACCATTTCTTTTATATCCCGTCTTTCTTTCTTACTTTCTTTACTACAATTGTTAAACCAAGTAGATCTTTTTACCGGCATAGGTATTGATATCTATCCAGAAAGTCGACAAGTCGGTATTTATATTGACTCGCGCTCGTCCTACTCGCTCCTTTGCTACCTCGGTCCGTATCCTCGACCTGCTGCTTACTGCGCTCATCACCCCTTTCCTTTCCACCACTGTTCACCACTCATGCGTACACCAGTAATTCAGTAACCTCCACCTTTTTCCATTCTCCACTGTATACACACCTTTCTTCCAAAACCTCGATACCTGCATAATTCCCGATCACTACCATAGTCCACTTCTACTTCCATACTGTCAACCCGACGCTGTTTTTCCCCTAAAGTTGATTGTACAACTTCACAAACCACGTCAGTCTGCTCCATTTGGGTAGCATTCAACAGGTTTCCTCCCTGCGTGGCTAAATAATGGATGCACGATTGGCAAAAAATACTAACGTCTTTCTTCGTCGTCCCCCAAGTTACAACTTTCAGTATGGATTCCAGCATCATCTACGCCCCGCAATGTCCACCAGCCCCAATATGGGTGATAATGCAGAGACGTAACTGTAAGTAGGTATCTTCGTCCGGTGTCCACTATCTGCCGTCATCATCTTTGTAAGCTCCATCTTCATTTATCTTCCATCCGGCAGGATTTATCTCGTTATATCTGAGCTGACTATTTCGTATCGCTTCTGCATTTGGCCATCTGAAATTCTCTTCCTCAGATGGCGCAATAGGCGCGACAAACAGCGACGATATCCGTGATGTTTCTGCTTTCTTCCCCGGTGCCGCCCAAAGCGTCATCAAATCTTTCCAAACGTTCTCTTCCTCCGTAACTTGTTCAATCACTAAAGATATGAAGCAAATTTCAATGCCCACTTTAACAATTTTGAGGCAGTATGTGACGAGATGCCTTAATTAGACCCGTACGGGTTAAATATATATAGCAGGTTGTTATGATCTGTGAATATGGAGAACCCATCAGATTTCTGCAACAACCAACGCATTAACTCACATGCCGCGACAATGGCATAGGATTCATTTTTTACTACCGACCATCTAATTTGGGCTCTAGCGAATTTTCCAGACATGTACACTGATAGTTAGTGTCGTTGCTCCATGTAGACCTCCCCCGTGTCGTCGTGAGGAACCTGGGTGATCCTGGCCGACCAAAATTCGAGCAAGTCATCAGTATTTAAGCACAGCATCTTCGTGTCGTCCGCATGGGCTAACGATATAGCATTTTCCAACGCATCCTTGCATTGCTCATAAAGCTCTACATGTTGCATTCGCCAACAGACATCAGCTAACTCTACTTTCTCCGCCGCTCTCTATGTAAGCTTCTCTTTGTCCTTCTCATACACCTTCTCCAAGATAGCTTGCCGTGGAGCTATCTTTATCGAAAACAACGGTATCGACGTGCGCATCCAATTTTGCGCGCACACGAACTGCTCCAACTCTGCTCCTCTACTTTGCTCCTCCATCTATTTTAGTCCTTGTGACCTTCGAGGGTCAAAACGCACACCACCCTCGGAGATGACTCTTCTGCACCAAACAACTGATGTGGCGACAAGCTAACATTTTTCTGGTTGGAGTTTCAGATTGTACTCTCGACATTTTCTGAAGAACTTTTCCAAGTTCGTCTGTATTTCCCGAACTGATTTTCTACTTCCAAATGGTGAAAGTGTACGGATGTTCCAGAGAACCATGCATTTATTTTATCGATATGAACGCCCGCATTGGGCCATTCGTAGAATGGACATTCAAACATCGTAGTTTTTCCCAGGGCATTCATATCGTCAAAAACTGGTAATTTTAAGAACGCCCGGCATTCACTGTTTCGTAGTTACGTGCAGTTGCGACAATCAATCATACAAAATAATGTGGGCCCCAATTTTGGTCATTGCTGTCACCACTTTTTAATCCAATTTTATGAAGACAGTGATTATAGTAGTGCGTGCTTGACCGCCAACAATAAAAAAATGTCAGAGAGGAATGCAGGAAAATCGCCAGCAATGCAATTACTGTACGTCCTGAATGCCTACATAAAAGAGCTGAAAGAGACGCATTCACATTTACCTGAGAGATTATAAATGTATCATGTCCATTACATGATGTAGTGGACACGTTCACAAAAATGATGCACATTAGGGAATTGGAATCAATAAGAAATGGAAGAGATTTTATAAGGATATGACTTCAAGTAACCAACGACGCGGTGATAACTTGGGATATGTATGGTACATGTTCAACATTTACGTGAGAAATTATAAATGTAATTTGTCCGTTACAAGATTTTATCGGATACTTTCAAATGAATGATGTACATTAGGCAATTGGAATCAATAAGAAATGGAATGGATTTTATAAGTATATGACTTTAAGTATCCAACGATATGGTGACAATTTGGATAGGTATGGTGCATGTTCAAGTTGTCAACACGTCTTTGGACAATTTCTAGAAACCATTCCACCTGTTCAGATTAATATTACGATAATTTTAAGACGTGAAAGAGTTTTCATAACAATAATATTTAAAGTACATCCAATGGTTGTAAAATGTCTATTTAAGGGAATGTTTGCATCAGTTGTCGAAAATTTTGTATCCCCTTCCTCCATGCCAAGAATTCTTGTAACCATCATTCTCATAAAGTGCGGAAAGGTAAGAAATCGTTTGCGTTATTATTTATTATTTATTAGTTGTTAGTTTTGTAGTTGTTAGATTTTGTCTTTTTAAGTGTGGAAAGGTTGGAAATTGTTTGCGATCATGAGAAGTTTGAGAAGCATAACATGACTTCCTGTTATTAACTGGATTAGATAAGTTGAGAGGCTCCGAGACATGACCAGGTATACAAGAAAAGGATTGCGGCAATTTCGAACTGTGCGGATCAGAAAAGAAAGGTTTCAGCATCGGAGCTGATTCCAAGTTGGAATCGGGGTCGTACAACGAGATGTTGCACAATATGTTGCATAGGTTGGTAAAACATGAAGATGAGATGTAACGAAATGCTGTGTCCACTCTCTTTGTTCTTTCCAAAGCTTGACGGGACACCAATTTTTCGATAGTGACTGGTTCATCATCTGCCGTAAACGTTGTTTCTTCAGTAACTGGAGAAAAACGATCGTTTCTTGTAGAACGAACTTCGATTCTTGGTGTTGTTGAGTTGTAAGTGATGTACGGTGACATCATTGTACTGACCAGAGGAATGTCTATTGATATTGTAAGTATTGCCCACGCCTCGAAAATTGTTTGATAGACGAACCCTATTCTAGTACCAGTGAAGTGTTTGATGCTGAGAATATTTCTATTACGAGTCTTAGAATTTTTCCTCGACATTGTCTCCGAGACAAATGACATGTTGTAGTAAAAGAGGAGACAATTGAAAATTGTTAGGATAGACATGTTGAATGGGTTCCGTCTTGGTATTTTCCCGGTTGACTCAATAATCATGTGAATGAATGTTGGACCAACTAAGAATCCAGTTGGAGTGAGGTTGTCAGTGAAGTTGTTAGTGAACAGTTGCAGTGTGCGTTCATCTCTACAAGTATATGTGTATATGGCGAGAGACGCAGGGATACCTGACGCACTTGCTGGGAACCCATTTCTGCTGGGACCTTGTCACCCATTACCTCCTATATACTCGAATACAGATTGTTTCAAGCTTTTTTTCTGTCATTCGCCTTGCTTTCGAAATGTGTTGTTGTGCGCTTGGAAATCAGGTCGTCATGGAACCTCAACCATTCCAGATAATTCTTGAAGTTGATATTCCTGTACTTGAATTTATCTTTGAAAGATGAACCAGAGAAACTTTTAATAAAGCAAAACAGCAGAAATCGAGTGAATTCAGATTCACTGGCTGAATGTTTCCCGGTAGAGCATTTTCCAGTAGAGGTTGAAGATGACATGTTGTGGTGTTGCTATGTTACGTGTTGCAAAAGAAGTTTAAAACTGTTGGGGAATGGGGTGTAGAAAGTTGAAGTTGATAGTAAAATGCTTGTGGCTGATGTTGGTGGAGAAGAATATATGGAGTGTGAAGTTGTTGTTAAAATTATCAAATTGTACGGAGTTGATTTTAAGTTGACTCGATGCGTGTAGATGTTTATGGTGCTGATATGATGACTTGGAAGAAATTGTTGCTGCAAAGGTATGAGAACGCCTGTGGAAGGTCGTAATAAGCGAGCAGAGGGGCAATCGCCGATGTTGATGGTAAAAGGACATGAACGAACGTGAAGAAGGTAACGTATCGGTAACAGTACCACAATGTTATACCGAAAAAGTTATATAATGTTCTGATCTGGTATATATTGTAGAAAATTAAATATTTAATTTTCCGCACGACGTCGGGAGATGGAGAAAAAATGTTAAAATTTTCCTCCATATGGAGGAAAAAGTTTTGCAGAAAATTAAATATTTAATTTTTTGCAACGAGAAAATCAATTATTTAATTTTCTGCAAATTTTCGGCGTTCATATGGAGGCAGAAAAATAGCAGAAAATTAAATCATTGATTTTTTACAACGAAAAATCAATTATTTAATTTTCTGCAAATTTTTGGCGTCCATATGGAGGCAGAAAAATAGCAGAAAATTAAATAATTGATTTTTTACAACAAAAAATCAATTATTTAATTTTCTGCCATTTTTAGGCCCTCATATGGAGGAAAAATATTACAAAAGATTTACGAGTAATACTTTCCGCCGCAAAAATATGTTGCAATATGCCACGCGTGAGCACAAAACACCCGTACGCGGAACAATTATTGCGTCGTTACAGAAGCACCGTTCGGTTAATAAAATCATACTACAGTTCCGTTTATGATAACAAAATTTCCGCTTATGATAACAAAGACAACAAACCGATCAGAAAAGTCATATAACTGAAGCGAGGTCGGCGTCAAATCGCAATATATTCTGTTCTATATAAGCGCACAAAATTACGAGATACCACTTCACAACCAGCCGTCATCAACTGAGTTTACGATATCCTTCTTCACAACCAGACGTCGTCAATTAATTCCAATATTTCTCAACTACAACATAATACGTTTATAATCAACTATGTCGTCATCTTTTGCATCTGCACAGCGAAAGCGTCTCATTCATCGCTACATCCCGGCAATAGGTGAAGAACTATTACACAAGCTGGTTCTTGGAGAGGAAAGCGGTGACGATACAGCGGCAAGAGGTATAGTTCCAGATGTTTCTGTTGAGCTGTACTGTCTAGATGATGATTCCGTTGAAGTGGTGTAGTCATTCCGGGGGTGTAGTGGAATTGATTGTTCGGATAGGAGTGCAGTCTTTGTTGGTTCAGCGAAAGTGAGGGCTGGAATTGTAACTAACTCTGAGAGTGTATCAAAGTAGGCAACGGCTGCACCGGATGACATATTGGACAGAGTAGAAATAATCGATGTACAAATCAAGGCCATGGATAAGGAACGGGAATATCCATATTATGAAAGAAATGAAAGTGGTACCAGCCCAACAAACCTCCTTGATTTGGAATCAGAAGATGGTGCTCATTTCTGGAATTCTCAAGCAATGAAGGTTATCGCGGTTCAACACGCGAACAGGGATGGTAATGAGGAGAAAGATAGTGGGAGATCTGTTAAGCTCTCAGACTTTTGTCTTAGTAATTATCTGACTATCGAATTATGGCTTCGAGTAAGTCAAGTCAGAAAGGTCAAGAACGCTCTCAGGGATGTCAGCACCGAGCATCGTGATACATTCGTTAAATCCTTTGAAAAAGAGCGGTATCAAGTTGGTTTAGGAATGATATCTTTGACTTTTGAATGTGAAGATGATGGAGGGAAGTATACTGGTATGTAGTAAGTATGCAGACAGGAAAGAGATAGAATTGTACTGAAGTACGACAAGTTATTAGTTATTGTGGATGGGAGACGTCGCCTGTCCACACCCCAAATTCTTGGTGGAAAGGTACCTTCCGAAAAAAATTGGGCGAGAGATCGTATTCGTGTCGCTCTTCTCGTACGTACGGACAAGGCGACCATGATACCATGGGAAGTTATAAATCTCAGCAGGTCTCGAAACATATCATCTTCAAAGACAAAAAGGGACATTTAGTTCATTGACGCTCATGAGCAATGTCATACGATATGCTGAGACGTTTACGGAACAATATAAGATACAGTTTGAAGAAGCGAGGACAGTGGATATTGCGAGAGACATGGAAACGACATATTTTTTTGATACGAAAAGTACCTCAACATACGAACGGTACGCGCGTGTGGGAAAGATGCTTTTCAGCTTCAAATATGTCATGGAAAGGAGCAAGATCATACCGCAGTTTCGAACTGGACAAAATTCTGGTAAAAGAGGGGTGACGTACTTGGACAGTGGAATTCTCATTAACGGTGCGGAGGAGACTATATTGTACCTATTGGAAGCAGCAGAGATTATTTTGGAAAGCCCAGAAAAAGGAAACTTTGATGCAACTGTTTTCTATCGGTTTGGTAATAATTTCTTAAAGCCCATGCAAGCCTTATTGGAAAACATTGCGGACGCTGAATGTGATTTACCAGAAGAAGAAGTTCTGAAGACAATACAGGAACTAATGGAAGTTTTTATCCCAGAGACATGAACAAGGAAGAAATCTATCCATGCAACCTTTTCCAATCACATGCAACTTTTCGAGTATGGTGTTGGCAGTAGGTCTGGAAAATTGGTTACCCCTGCAAGTGCTCTCCATGACAGACTTGTCAAGAAAATATGGCCGTACTTTTCAATGAAACTAATGACGGTGGGAATATTGGAAAGAAAATATGATGAATGGGTATGCATGGAATCATTTTAGCACACACGAGAACCAAGAAAAGGCAGCAACGTGAAATTATTGACTGACAGAGTAGTGATGAGGAAGAACCTCGAGAAAAAATAGAAGGCAAATGCAAATAATCCCATGTTGTCTGAAATAGAAGAAGACACGCCAGAGATTGAGGCATCGACAAATGGTGAAAAGTAAACATCAGAAAAACGAAACGTTTCACCTGCTAAGTCAACATCAACAAAAAAAATTAATATAATGGCGAGATACTTGTAAAGGCCTACCATTGCAAATGATATTGGCCCCTATGATAACAAACCACCTCGAAATTTTATGCCACCT
Organism: Odonthalia washingtoniensis; assembly: GCA_032358235.1. NCBI lineage: Eukaryota > Rhodophyta > Florideophyceae > Ceramiales > Rhodomelaceae > Odonthalia > Odonthalia washingtoniensis. The sequence continues at coordinate 2,670 of JAULBU010013445.1, read as the reverse complement.
GGATGTAGTACTATGTGGAATAGAATAGACAAGATGTGTAGAGATGTGGTGACCATTGAAGAAATTCAACAACACCGAAGAAACAATGTAAGAGAGGATACCGTCAATGGAGTTATGAGGGAGCGTAGATGTCAACAAACACTGGCGAGAAAAATCAAGATTGACAGGATGGACGGAGAAGACAGGGAAGTAGTGGAAGTGAAAATGTTATATGATACAAAGACCCTACTGAAGTCGGCACTAATCACAGATTCTCAACGTGCGCACGATTTTTTTCATGTATGATCAAACAATAGCATTGATAGATATGGTTGGACGTGGGCTGCTTACATGCAAGCAGAACATATGGAACTTCAACGAGATCACACAGAATTGGATAAATGGATACATGCAAGAAGTAATGTTGAATAAAGCTGTGGACTTGCGTACTTATCCAGGAAAACAGCAATTGGGTAGTGATGGGTAATGAATTACGTAGAGTATTTCTGATCCTTTGGACATGGATGAGACAATGAGAAAGAGGTATATGGAAGCGTTTCAGGAAAACCATGAATTTACTTCACAGAAAATTGGTGAAATGTTTGCAGAAATTCAAACATGGTTTCCGGGCGAAGAGGCGCTGAAACGTGAAAGCAATAGAGATCATTGGAGTCCAATTATCAACAATGGTATTTCTCGAAATGATGAACATGACAGAAACAATGGCATTGGACGTTACTCCAATACGAGAAGTCTACTTGAAAATCAAATGGAAATTCATCGTAATTATGTTTGGATTGCTAAACGACGTGCTGCACTAGAATTATGGATTAGAATTTTGTGCGACATGTTGATTTTTGATAACAATTGTAAATGGCCGACAAAAATTTCAAACGGTGGGCCACTTTCTCATCACTGGTAAGGGTTGTCCACCGCAACATGGTCACAATGACTTCGATATCAGGAATAGTGGTTTCTCCAGGTTACTTCACAATTACAACTGCTAATGATGGTGTATCATTATGGATATCTCCTGGGTCCTATCGTTATGTCAATTTCAGCAAGGACGAAAACGACAGAATTGCATGTTGTTTGGGAATTCATGAAATTCAAATCCCCCACAGTCTATTTTCATTGGTGATGGTTACGTTCAGCATGCAGGGGCCGGATGGAATGAAATAAGAGCACTGAGGTATCATATGTATATTATCCTGGACGGTAGCAATTTTAATGATGCTATTTCATACGCATATGGATGCAGTTTTCGCCGGATAGATCAACGGCTATCTGAAACATCGCAAAGTTAAAGAAATATTTCGAGTTGTGGTCATAGTGACGGAGGACCCAATGAATGTGAAAATGGCGGCGAAGATGAACCACAAAATATGGATGATTGTAGAATGGCAGATGTTGAAGTGCTACCGTTATGTTGACAATTGCTCCTTGAATGAATTTATCTTTGTTTACCTTGCATGTATAATTTTATTTCTACGTATATGCTAAAGTAAAATGTACGTTTCTTTTCAGAAACGGTTATTGTTAAATACGTACTACACATATAGTATATGTTCCTGTCAATTTTTTGCAATGTCATGTATTTACCTAATACAGGCTGTCATCTTACTTACACATTGCCGACAAGAGAAAATATGTAAAACATTTTCCTCCATATGGAGGACAAGAATTTGCAGAAAATAAAATTATTGATTTTTTACAACAAAAAACCAATTATTTAATTTCTTGCAAATACTTTTCCTAGGAAAATTTTTCCATTTTTTAAATTGGGACATGATTATATTTCTTTTGACTACCTACAGTGGCAGAATAGACTACTGGTACTGACAGTAAAAAGTAAGAAATATCGGTGAATAAGTTGGTCCCTATTAACAAATTATTCTACCAATATTCTAATTAATCAAAGAATGTGACATAAACCGCTATTGCTCTGGATCCGACATTTCACTATATTGGTAACGAAAAGATTCGTCTGCCATAGAGCGTATTGAACATACTCGACAGACGTTTGGGCTGATTACAAACGACATGCCACGTAATGCAACTACAAAAAGAAGAAGAGATTGCACACTATGCGACATGCAACAAATGAAAACGGTTATCAGTAGCATGGGAACAGATCCGATGCCCATTACGAAGAACCTAATGTGGAAAGAATAAATAGCGATGGGCCGGAATTTGCGCTTCCTGACGATCAACGTTCCTTCGAACCTTCGGAACAGGTCACTCATGTAAAAGTTACAGCGAATCATTTGGTAACCTTATCAGAAGAAATTGGAATTGTCGCTGTAATTAATGTAATCTGGATTCTTCGATCAGATACTTTTAGTGCAGATGTTGTTCGTAACCACATAATTGATTGGAATGAATGCATGTAAATTGTGGACAGAACAGTGGATCGCAGTTTAATCGATGAAGGATCTCAAAAAATGGAGGTATCATACCACACTGCGTCAGAATAGAATAGAAAAGCTTTCCTATACAAAAATCATTTTATTGATGTGTTACGTACATAAATGAATGTCGCTAGTGCCACACATGTGAAATTTAGACCTTTTTTTCAACGATGTTGACTGTGATTATATCTGACATCCCCTGGACTCCGAATTCTTTGCACAGTTGTACATGTCCATAAGAAACCATGTAATGACAAATGACAAGTCTTCAATTGAGTGG
>JAULBU010013434.1:0-22292 GCA_032358235.1 Odonthalia washingtoniensis | reverse complement strand
ACGCTCTTCCGATCTAACGGCGTTCCGAAGTCTTTGAACCCTTTGAATGACATCGAATAAGGACTTGTTGTCTGTGAAGAGGGAAACGGGGATGCTAGATGTAGAATGAAGTGTCCGTAACTCGGAAGATATGGAGTAAGCGATTTCGAACATGTCACTAAATGTAATGAGCTTTCCTCCAGGAATGGAACGAACGGCTCAATGAGCTTTGTTTGACTTGAAGTGGATCCGGGTTTCATTTTTGAATTTTTCTGCAAGAAAGATGATGTATACTAGTTGAGTAGATATATCAGTGTTGTTGGCGAAGGAAGCGTCATAGAAACCTATCACGCGAAGTGACTCTATGTCGAGTGGGAAGAGGACTGATACAGGGTTCTTGTGGGCGTAATCGCAGATGAAGTTGAGGTGCTTGAGTATCTTGCGGCTTTTGTGCAAGAAATGTTGCTCTGTAACTTGGGCAAATTGGGAGGCCTCACCGAGAAAATCTGGGCGGGAGTGAGAGATCCATGCGAGCTTCATTATAGCCGAACAGAAGTTGGAGAACGTTGCGTCGAGTGGAAAAGGCTTGATATTTTCAAGGTAATGTGACTGATTGAGCTGAAGGCAGTTTAGGATGGAGGGAATGTTTTGAAAGCTGAAATCCTGTGAATGCAGATGGAAGTGAGTCATCTTCTGCCATTTAGAAATTCTGGTGTGTTAGAGACGAGATGTGTCGGAACTCGGCTGTTTCAGTGCGTACCATGTCATCCACATAGTATCCTGATAGTCCGACAAGTTTTTCATCTTTTTTGAGGTAGTAGAGGGACGGATCAGTACGTAGGAAAGACATTGTTAGGTCTTTGCAGTGGTGTTCATCAAGAGTCTTGTGCCACAGGTCTCCAGATTCACATAGTCTATAGAGTGGTTTGAGCAGTTGAAGGCATTCTTCCAGAGCAAGCTCAGACTCTGGTGGTGCGTCACGAAGATAGACGGCGCGTGAGAGTTCGTCGGCCGATTGAAGATAGGCTTGCCGGACATCTGATGTCCATACGTCGAATCCATGAGACGCGGAAAGGGCAAGGAGGAGTCGTATGGACAAGGGTTGAAGAGTTTTGGACGAATGGACCATGATCTCCTTCATTTTGTCTCTGTGTCCACCGATGACGAAGCGGGCCTTGAACTTCACGTTGTTGTCCTCAGTAGACTTGAGTGCGAGAACAAAACGACCAGGACAGTTATTGGAATCCGATGGGAGGTCTTCTTTCAAGATAACTTTGAATTTATTTTGTCTTAAAAGGTCAGCGACTTCCTTTTCCATTTGTGTGGTCATTGTGGGGAGACTGCAATGCGAGTCTCTTGGATGGAGAATTTCCGTGAGATGAATGGCGTGATTATCATTGTGAGACGGCGAAGATTGAAACTTTTTGAGGGAAGAGTGGAGGGAAGAAAGGAAGGAGAAGGATGTTTCCACGAGATTTTGTATTGCTTCAGCTGTGTATAGTTGAAGGGCTTCTCATTATTATCATCCAGTTTTACATGAGCCACCTTTCGAGCATCTTCAGTGTGGGTTATTGTGAAGGGTCCAACCCATTCTCCGATGCGATTTGCTTATAGCTTCTCGCGCCAAACTAGGACTTGGTCCCAGGATGATAAGGAAAGTTGACAGCGGATGGTACTTGATGACGAAGGGTGCGTTGAAGGCGAATTTTTTCCATGTGTGAACCCATTTCTCCTCGAGCGGTGTTGGCAGCGGCTGCACGATCTACGAGATCAGGACGGGGAAAACAGGGTTCCTATTGCACGAATTTGCGACAGTTCGCCAAATACTAAAGACGATGTAACGATTCCTTCAGGCCCAAGTGTGTTGTTCATGGCGTTTACCGACAATGTGAGAAGGCTTTCACGCTTGAAAGACGGATATGCGATTGAGAGCTTACGGAAGGTCGAGTGGGGTAGTTGATGGTAGCGTTTTCCAATCCCAAGAGAATAGTGGGCTTCTACTCCGGTATGGGAGACGTCGACATTTTAAAGGCGGCCGAATGCGATAAATTTGTGGGATAGAGATGAACCTTAGTCGACGAGGATGCGATTTGGTAGACCTGTGTAGATCAAACACCAACACTCAAGAAGAGGCTCCCATATTTGTTTTGTAGAAACACTAGGAAAGAATCTAGCTGCAGAGCAGTGTGTATATTCATCAACAACGTGGAGTAAAGGGTTGTTGTCTATATACATTACATCCACTAGAACTCGTTCGTTGTAAACAGTGTTCTCCCAGCCAAGTGAGACCCTGAAGCGCTTGGGTCCAGTCTGGATACGTTGATAAGGATCACACTTTGATGTGATGTCTATTAATATTTTTTCTGTCTCAGCAGTCGCTTCATCTGGTTGGGCACATCTGATTAGATTTAATAGCTTGTCGGTTGAAGGATGGAATAATTGATTGTGGAGTTTGTCGAGTTGCGGACGGGAGTAGTGAGTAGAGAACGGACGATCCATGGCAACATGGACTTGGTTATCTAATCGGTAGGGCGGGACAAATCAATCATCCAAAGCGTATGCAGGGCGATTTCTGTTACTGGTAAACACAGAACGTTTTACTAAACGGTTTAGAACAGTATCAACGGTGAGCTTCTCTAAATCTAGAACATCAAGACCAAGTAAAGCTGGTACCTCTACACTAACGACATCAGAGGATACCTTTATTGGAAGTATGCCAGGAGGTGTAGGCAGATTGAGAATGGTAGTTCCCAGAGACTTGACCACGGAGTCACCAAATCGGAAGCGGTTGGAAGAAGGAAGAAGTGCGGGAAGTCGAAGGTTGAGGTCCTTGTAAATTCGAACGAGAGTTGATAGGCCAGTGACTGAGCGAGGGGCACCAATGACAACACAAAGAAATAAAGAAGACTGACGTTTGTTGAAGGACTTTGAGAAGTCTGAGATGGACAGAGTGGTGACAGTGATGTTTAGAGCTTCGAGTGGGAGCTTTGGTGGGCTACATCTGGAGGTTGGTTGGTATCCATGAATACTGGACGCCTGCAGTCTTTGGCTCAACAAAAATCCTTCAAACCAGGATATGTACCATTTATGGGGTAGACTGTCGGCATCTGGTTGTTAATATTGGAATGAGTGGCAATTTGGTTAGTTTCCAGGGTCTCCTCATCATCCCCAAGTTCTTCCTTGGCGTGATGTGGAGAACATTCATCATCATCAGCGTTGCAAAGGGAGTCGAAAAGGGTGTAGTGCAATGCACTTCCAGAAAGGAAGAAAGGAAAACGGCACTAAGGGTTTTCGGAGTCCTCGTTCCATGGTAGCTCGTATGGGCAGTGCACTGCACCAAAAACGGGGAGGTAGGATGATGCTGAGTAAGAAGGTAGCTGTCATCCCGGTGTTTGTAAGACGCCGGTGTGGTTGTGTGACTACGTGAGTCAGATGGATGGGGGATGCGCGCCGAAACGGTTGGTCGATGGTCCAATGTCTACTCTGTGAGGAGGGAGGCGGTTGGAGCGGTTATCCGTGACGACGCGACTAACGGTCGACGGTTCTTTTACACGCTTGTAAAGCAGTGGAATTGACTAATGCTGGAGCAACGGACGTTCTGACAGAGCCGAAAGATCTTTGTTGTCGCGACGAATGCAAGTTCGGGGGTAGATGAAGTCTGAGAAAGGCTTGTATTTATTATAAGAGAGGCACACGCAAAAAACCTCTTAAGTAGGCTCCACCTGCTGTCGAATGGCACGGGAGTGTACTGTACAAGGTAGAGGAGCAGGAGCCACCGGCACAGTGTAATGGGCAACAATGTCCTAAATTCACATGGCGATTGTGAAAAGCCACCAAAAAATGTGGTCCTACACAAAAGAAAAAATATGACAAAAGTCACTAAAAAATTCACGTGTCCAAAAACAAATTGCACGACACAATGCACAATCGTTTAAGTTGAATGTGCAGCACTGAATATGTGAATGAGCTACCCAAATCATTGCTACTCAACCATCTAATGATTCTAAAATTTGAATTATTTCTTTTGAGTAAACGGTTACATATTGTATCAAAAACATGATCGTTAAAGTTTTTAAAGTTTTTAAAGTTTTAAATTCAAAAATTCAAAACGTTCAATAAACTAATCTAGAAAATCTGCCTTTTGAACTATCTTTATTTATATGAATTTTTAATTATTGTTATTATCATTTTTCAATTTCGGTTAATTCTATCCATGGTTCACTTATAGTTGGTAACATTATTTTAAAACTAACATTACTTAACTACTAACATTAAATACACTTTTCGGTGTACTGTCTTCCATTTCTTTCGACGCTTTTTCTTTTCTCTCCTTTTTGCCCGCCTACACGAGTTCACTCGCACTCCGGCTGGCCACGTGCAGCATCCAGCGTTTAAATAATAAATACCGCCTCGTCGATGCCAACCGGCGCTGACTTGGATGGATATCTTTGCCCTGGCGATCAACTAGACCCCCAACAGCATCAACAAAAGCTACATTCGACCGCCATGAGAGATAACCTCATCAACTACGCTACGGGCTGGGATCACGACGATCCGCAAGTGCTTCCCTACGTGCGCGATTCCATCCAAACGGCGCCACTGGACGAGTGGAGCATGCGATCGTCCAGATCCCCGCCCTTACCTTCACGGCGGTGTATACAGTCCACCGCCGTGCTGGGTTTTGTTCTTCAGCTCTGTAACCCCCTTTTCGACCCTTGTACCACCTGAACCCGCGCTACTCGGCGGGGGTACTACAGTATGCATTTCCGAAATGATTGACGAGACGCAAGAAAAAGGTAATTTATGTGATGTGAGTGAAGACATGACTCTTAGATCTGCTGAAAAGTTCTCAGTTGCAAGAAGAGGCTATTATTTCATATGGACGAAACAACGAAACGGATGAAACCATAAATTTTGAGATCGAAGAGTCAAAAGAAGAGGATGCTGGTGAATACACTGGTATTGAGACTGACGTTATAATCTATTACCAGAGTCCTGTCAATGAACAGATCAGAAATAGTAATTGAAAGAGTCCACAGCCCGACAGAAGTAATATTAATGAAGAATTGGAGGTAGGTGACAGCGTCACGCATTGTAAACGAAATAAAAACGTAGGTGAAGATTCGAGAAAAATATCGAATCGATAAATAATGAATAGTGACGATTTGTGTAGGTACATCTTTTGAATCGAAAATAATTGATGAAAATTACCAAAGACAAGAATCAAATTTTGTGCGAGAATGAGAATGGAGGCATTAAAATAAAGAACAGGGACAGAATAATCGCGTTACTTATTTTCACCGTAATAAACTGCGTATATACATACATCCGTTGAAAACGACAAATTACAAAAAGAAATTGTGTCTGATGAGACAATAGGTACTGTTGCTGCTGGTTGGGGAAGAGGAAGGGTTGATGGTGAGGCGGTGGGAATGAATAATTGTAGTACCCAACCCATTTTACTACGAAGCTTCTCGTGAGAAATGATTTATTGCCATTTTTTCGGTTCGATCGAAAGTTCGATTGATCTTGAGCGTGGTTTGGGGGGTACCGGTTAGAAGAGGGTTGGAAGAGTGGAAAGGATTCTCAACGCGACGGTGGACTGTAAGACCATCGAGGAGGCTAGGAAGGGAGTTGAGACGGTCCAGTGCTTTAAATCAACTAGTAGCTCCTTTGGGTTAGCGCACACGTGGGGGAGCACTGGAGTACCGTCTTCATCCAGGCCGGTCGTGAGTGTTTCTGGTGATTGGTTTGAAGAGTTTCGTATGGATTGAGGCGATGGTAGGGGGTTGATTTATCAACAGGGAAAAGATGGCCGTCCCGTTGGTGCTCAGTTGGACGGTATTTATTGACTAAAAACTGGTGGTGCTTACAGACCTGTACACCAAATCCTAGAGATGTGTAAGCCCGACACGTGGTGGAAGAGAGAAAAAGGGAGACACGTGTAAAGAGAGGAGACAGAGGGAAAAATGACAGGTGGGAAAGGAGGAGAGAAGGAGTTATGAAGAACGGAATTTGTGTGGGTAGTCCTTAGTACCCGCTCCCGGTGATGTACTGAAATCATTTCAAATCCACCTCATTCCATTCGATGGAAGAGCGAGAGTATTGTGTGATACAACTGCGAAGGATCACGAGGATGGAGACATGAGAACGAACAATGACGAACAGAAAGAAAGAATAAATAGATGATGATGATTTTAGTTACAAAGGATGACGCTGATAAGGATAACAAAATATGCAGGTGATGATAATAAAGGTCGACGATTAAGATAATAAAAGATGGAGATGTTAGTGAGAGGAGATGGAAACTTATATAATGATGATGTGGTACTTATTGATTGAAGATCGATACTCATTGAAAGATGATGTGATAATTATTTACACGATGATGATGAGACACTTCATCATGGTACTTAATATTATACCGATGTGAAACCTAACCATCAGACGGTGATTATTCATCATAAAATGAGATGATGTTACATATAACTAATTTATAGATGTGATACATACGGCCATGAATACGGCGACTGGTGTGCAATGAACTCCCAGAAATGGGGGTGAGAGAGAAACTAAAGGTGTTCGAGTCCTTCTGTCCGAGTAGCTCGTAAACATTGCACTGCACCAAAAAGGAAGGTAAGTAGTATCAATAAGTAGAGTAGGTGTAGTTAAAATCCCGACAAATAGTTGTGCCGATTGTTGAAATGACGAGAAAAGTCGGTGGGAAATCGCGAACGCGCACTAGACGTGGATGTACAAAAGGTTGGTCGACTACTAGTCGTTGATACCATTCCCCTCTCATGAGGTAGTACCTCGTAAGATGGGAATGGTATCAACGATACAACGGAGTGTAGCACAAATTACGTGAGTAGGAATAAGACGGCACTTGTAACATGTTGATATGAATGAAAGTCTGCGTAGACGGATGATGGCCAAGCCGAAGGAGATTAGTCGATGAAAACAAAGTCAACCTTCTGGGGCGATTAAAATCTTGAGCACGTTAGCACGCTTGTATTATTTAGAATTGACGGGTGGCACACGCAAAAACCCCTTAAGTAGGCTCCACGTACCGGAGAATGGCGGGACGGGGAGCGTACAGTACAGGGAAGGGGAGCGATCAAAATACTGTAATGATCAGCAGTGTCCAAATACACGTGGCGATTGTGGTAGGTCACTCAAAATATGGTCTTACACACAAGAAAAAATGTGACAAAAGGCATTGAAAATACAAGTGTTAAATATGAATTGCACCACACCAACCCCCTTATCAACTTCACAAACCAATTGTTGTGGTCGCGACAAATTTGATCTTTTTGATCTTCCTCAACCAATCGATACTTTGGTAGTTCATTTTTACGCCGAAATAATATTTCGTCAGTTCCATCCCGCCTCCTCGGTTTGTTTCTCGAGTCCAATAATCCGCGAAATCCAGTTCGTGTCAGTCTCTATTTAACGTAATGGATGAAGGTTTAAGAACCAAGATTCCTCAATCCGAAGAGGTAACCGTCACGGACGATATCTGGCCATTTTCTTCAGCAATTCATCCCAACGAGTCAACTTCACCAAATGGCCCATCCAAATATACTGCGTTAGCCTGCGACGACGAGAGAAATGGCAGCACGACCGCATTTTTCAACGTCGGCATCGATTGCACGGTTAGTAATCCTGACGTAGCAAATACTTCGGAGGAGGTAATACGTAACCCAGTTTACCTTGCGTTGAAGAACAAACATCACCCCCACCCGGTTGCGGTTGATGACGCGGGTCCAATCGACAGTCCGAAGACTTACGGTGAGGAACCATGGTTTGACATGGACGACATATTGGCCGAAACGATTGTTCCCCATTACGAGTGTAGAGATTTTCTTCCAGGGGGTATCCCGTTGAGCTCTATAGAGACCGAGTCCTGGTGTGCTCAGTTTTGTTGCTATGATAGCGACCTTAAGAGTTGGACATGTGCGGACCCTTTCTGTGGTTCACATTGATTTTTGGAAAGCGGCTTACGCCAGATTGAACCATTATATAACGTACCCACCGATTCACACGAATCTCGTGCTGAGCTATTCCTATACTGCGCAAAAGTAGAGGTAGAATGTGTGAATAATTTAGATCAGTATATATCACAGATGCTGGGGGATGGCGTCGAAAGCTGATGGTATAGAAAGAAGCGATAATGTTTACCAAGCCGTGTTTCAAAGCGAGTTTCGTTACTTCAATAAGAATTCGACATACTGGAAGGGTAGATTAGAGACAAACCTCGTTTTAGATCAACGTACGGATTGATGGTGCGTCATCAATGTATTACACCCCAATTCACATAGGAATGGGTAGGTTAAGTTTACCAAAAAATGGGGCCGTTTGCTGGTCCCCAGATGATGTCATGCCGAGCTGCCATCATGTTTTTCTTATGTGTGGTAAGAGATGCGCAATGACCCAGATAGTGGTTGGGGGGTTGTTGCATATGTAGTGAAATTCACTTCCGAAAGCGGAAGGGCGAGAAGAATGATCAGCACGAAAGATAATCGTGTACTATTTCCATAGCCTGTGGGTGGGTAGTGCCACCCACCAAAAAGGGAAGGAAAGTTAGGGGTAGGTGGCGATCAGGCGAATGAGTTGCACAGTAGATGATTAATAAAGTCAAGAGTCGAAAAGGTCGCGAATACGTACTGCGCGGCTTTCAATAAGATGGGATCAAATATGGGCTCCACGAGAAGGTTGTGAATTGATCGTGTTGACACACATAGCATGGCTAACAGTGAGTGATCAATGAATGAGATTGTAATGCGTGATTGATGCTCAACGTCTGCAGGGACGGGTAGTGACCAGTGCCGAAGTGGATTCGTCGTGGATGAAGAAGTCGGACTTTGGGGATCAATTCAGGTCTCAGGTCTACTTCTCGTTATCTAAGGAAAGAAAATGCGACCCGCTGAGGTCGCTTAAGCAGGCGTCCACCTACCGCCAAGTGGGGGGAGGGGGCATACTGTACAGCGGAGTAGGAGCCATTGGAACACTGTAAGGGTCAGAAGTGCCCAAAATGCACCTGGAAATTGCGATAGACCTCGCTAATTATGATCTGACACAAAAGAAAAATAGTGGGGAATTACAACAAAAATTACACGTGTTCGATCGCTAACTCGTGCCGCCTGATTTTTGAGCTTAAAAAATCACATGTAACGCTCAATTGCACCACACCACCCCTCATTAAGTTTTTAGTGCATGGGCGAACTGAGTTGGGGTTGCGCTAAAGGTTTTCCCGACTCTTCCATTTAGACACACAGTCTGTTTAATTCAAATCCAAAATAATTTCGTAGATTTTTCCCGCTGCTGTGTTAGGTCGTGACTCTGTTTCTGCTCAATTATAACCGGCTTGCGCTCGTCCATGTTTGCTCTTCCTGCAATTTAGTGGCAGTTGTCTTTTCAGTACTGGAATTAATACAGGTTTGTTTTTACTTAACGTCATGACTGACGATGATCCAAGATCTCCTCAACTCAAGGAGTTTGCAGCACCAACCGTTAGAGGAAACATATGGAATTCGGGAAACGTATCACGTCTGGGAGAAGTAAATTATACGCCGAATTCGGGTATGTATCCAACCACGACTCGTATAATGGCCGCTTGAAATCTCAGTTCGTCTGTAAATCCGATTAATCCAGATCCCGCACCTTTCACAACCAATGCGACAGATGTTGAGACAACTCATAATGGGGAGGGGATACAAACCAGCTTTTTGGCTGTTACTAATAAAAGCTTTACCGCTCCAATAGAGTTTGACGATTCTGAACCATGTGACAATGCAGAGTTGTACGGCTAGCACGATCTCCCCTTCTACCGTCGTCATCATATGTATCAAAATAATTGATCGACCGTCGAACCGTTAGTTTGAAATTACAGGATTTTCATTTCGTGAATACTGACCAATCTTGGGGCTTGATGAAGAAATTGATTGTTGACAGGACTTAGTACAATGGCGATTTGGTTGTGAGTACTGGATTAGTGAGGGAGTCTACCGGGTTGTCGCGCCGCGGTATCCATGTGATTCGATCCAACTATCCAAGGTCATAAGATTGTATTAATTACAGAACGTCGATCTGAACGAACCGTTTGGCGGTTTGCTAGTACTTCACCACGAAGTTGAAAACCGTTTTACTGTCAATCACGTCCTCCAGACGTCACTTGCGACCAATCATTTTTACAATCAAGTCCTTTACTAGGAAACCGAAGTTAAAGCTGAGTTTTAATGCATGTAATTAGACGGGCATCATCGATATGGCGATCCATTTCCACTTCTTGCTACCGAGGTGTATATCATTACAATTCTGATCATCGTTCACTATAATTATAATGTAACCGAGATGGTTCTTCAGACTTTTGAATTGGAAAAAGATGCATGTCTCAGGAGTACTATACATGTGGTATCAACGTGAAGAGGAACGTAGTTGAGATATTGGTGTTTTGTGCATTTGGGGAATAATGTGGCTTTCTTCAGTGATTTTTACTCGTAGTGCGTTGTTGGTTTGTTATCTGGAGCCACGAGCTGAACAGGGGCACATATATCTGGGCGTACGTTGACACCAATATATTGTACCAGATCTGGCTTGCTGGTAAAGTTCGGTTGTGTACTTGATACTTCTAGTCGGTCTATCTTGTCTGATTGGGAAATGAAAAATATTCGACACTTGGTATTATTGGATGCCCTCATGTTGCTAACGTTAATGCAGTTGAATGAAGTTAATTTAGATGTGATTGGTGTACGAGGTTCGCATCGAAAGGTCTTCGATGATAATTCCTCCTCATGGAAGAATTAACTCGTCTCAAACCCGAGCGAGTCGTCTACCTGAAGCAGTATGAGGCCATCCAGTTTACCTTTGGTTCGATTAATGAGTACGACGGAATTGGCTATAGCACGTGCCAATGTTTAGGGAGTCGAGGTGGTGTGCGAGATAAGTAAAATACCAGTACAGGCCCAACTTCCAGTATCCAATGAGGCTACTTCATGATTTTTAAAACAAAACCTGGCGGTAGTTCCAGTTATTGCGGTGCTCGGATAAACAAATCTGTTTCCAACTCCTTACGTGATTATATGTAAGCCTGGGTGATGTTTCTGGTATACGAGACTATAGATGGGATCGATGCGGCAAGAGAAAGCGCATCCAGTTGTGAAAATATTTGTACGATGGGCCACTTTGTGGCCATGGAGGTTCCATCATCGTCCGCATAATTATGTGTCACAAGTCGGCTTTTATTCTTCAGTCTATCTCCCACCTTCTTCAGCTCATAAAAAAACCATGATCCGAAGACTCTTGATCTGTTTGGTACCTTAGATTTGCAAATGTCTGTTTATCGGATGATCTTTTCCTCACACCTACTTTCCTCTGTACGTTTTAGAGATCCACCAATCAATTTTTATCTTCATTTGCTTCTATGACTTTGTCTACATTTCCACGTTTTTCATCACATCCGAAGGGCAATGCGTTGGATCATCATCTACTATCAGCTTGAAAAGGACCCATGGTTTGATGAAGGCCGATATGTATATATGTCCACTTTGGGGTAACTGGACGACTACCGTTTCCGCTTCTGTACAGATATATATAAACGGGCCTTCCTATCTTTCAGATACAGTATAGTATAACATGGATGGGGAGCCTGAGTGGAGTTCGCTGTCAAATCTATCGATAAAACAAAGTAACTTTATTAAAGGTGAGATTATTACGGAAGTATGTACTTAAAGAGGTGACAAGTTAATTTGCGATTGATGAGCTCAATCTATACCTACCGTTTTTTTTCGAGTTTATGAAGTCGTAGCCCTGAAACCGTGAAATGTAATTACGGACTCGGGTTTCTGAAGATAATCTAATACCTCCTGTCAATCTTACAATTAGATTGACGAATAATTGATGGGATTATTCTTGCTCTGATGCCGATCGTTTTCCGGCCGCAGGCACGTTGGGTGTTATTTCGTCTATCCGATCGTCGTCGAGGCCTATGGTGAGATTCTTTTTGAAATTTGATTAATGTCTGAAACGAGTCTGGGATCGTCTTTATTATTTTTCTCTCCTTACTGGGGTACGACATGTATACTGGGATCAAGTTCGATTTCAGCTGATGTAAATTATACACACATGTAAATAGAGTAGCTAAAATAGATTTCATCTAATTTAGAAACGTGTAAAATGTTCATCCGTAACTTGAATGGTGTTCGGTGATTATGCATAATTACGTCGTCGCTGAATTAGTTTTCATTTAGTTTTCATAACACGTGTATCGGAATGATAAATCTTTCTTTTCAGGAAATACTATACATTATAAAGTCATTACTTGTATAGTCACCTATCCTTCATACACAACTACCCTTGTTGTTTCCTCCTTTACATACGCCTAGTGTGTCGACTATAGTTTTCTTTGTTCCACCCTTTTTCATCTCCGTCGTCCTTTCTTCTTATTGTCATTTCATTCTAGAAAACGAGGATTCCTTCCTTCTTCCCTTAATCATGTCTTCTCTCTATCGTTTTGTTTACCATCATCTTCACCTTGCTCCGTCGAACTTCGTAACCTTTAAAATTCTCCTCTATCAATCGCTGATCATCTTACCATCATCCTCACCATCAATCTATGATCTCTTACCAACATCCTCACCATCATCTTACCGACTTCATCCCATTTTGGAGCGAAGAATCGATATCGATATTGTTAACAGCTACAGTTGTGTAGCTTCTGAGACTTCTCTTTCGCCTTCGGACTAAATGAGTGTCTCAATATGAATGTAACTATTCACTTGGCTTGTTCGGTACTTATGACCTTGCTGGATTCTTTCATCGTCTTATTTCTGGCAAATTGGTTCCGGGACGGGGTGGTTCTTACTGGGAGTGGCATATATCTGAAGGTCAGGAGAATGGGACACAGACAATCCGGCACCATCGTGGAATTTGCTGCATATACAGCCATTTTAAGCATAGATCGTCGGATGAATCGTGTTTCTCGTGTTTCTGTAGAATATTGGTAAAAAAACTCCGCAATGATGCATGATAACGCTCAACGATGCCGATAGAACCTGGGGTTTCGATAGGTGCCTCCCTCAATGTTACGCCTGATGCCTGTTCCTTCAGCTCTTGGTAAATATATGATGATCCTTGACCGCGCGCTAAGTAGTTGGGGTTCCCATGTATGTGTGGATCCATAAGAGAGTAATGGATCTCCAGATTTCTGCCTTTGTCTGGATCCTCAGAAAAATAGTGGCGATAAAATGGATGCTATCGTCGACTAGATGAATTACAGGCCGGGAATTGATAAACACGGTGTCGACTATAACGCAATTATTTAATTGGAGATTTTCTGTTCCCACCGTTAGTTTAAATCGTCGAGGTACTGTGGGGTTCTATTTGTTAATGCAGTTGGTACAATATTCCGAAGTCCTGGTCAGCTCCTTTTCAATACTCTCCCTCACCGATGTAGATATGGCCGTGCCAAATAGATACCATTGTCTGTAACTCTCGATTTCTATGTCACCCTAATCTCCGTCGGAAGTTCTAAGCAGGGATTCTGTTTCCGAAATTGTTTTGATATTTCCAAATCTTATGAAATTTTCTTTGAAAATCCAAAGAAAAAATTGCATGAAAATAGTCAGAATTATTTTGTTTGGATAAATTTGAGCAAAATTGATACTTCTCCAAAACATTTTGGATTCCAGAAAAATAATTGATACCCTTCAAATAATCTTGGTCGAACATGTTCATTTAAATTAGACGTTCTCCAAATTGAAATGGACATTGCCTGCGTTTTGAATTTTATAAAAATTTGAAAATGAAACATTTTGAAGAGATACTATCTATTCGTATCTTTCGGGTATCTATCACAATTAAAACAGGATCGAAATAATTTAGAATTCTTACCAATTTATCTTGCCTTTGGCGTTTTTTTGAAGATGTGGTTGTGCTTGAAAAATATTTAATATTTTATGTCACATTTTGTGACGTTCATTCAATTTTTAGCTTAACAGAACACGAAAATGACAAGATGATCATGGTGCTAGATGGTTTTTTAACTATTTCTCCGTTTTGGTATCGCAAAATAAAGGATATTAGTAGTTGCTTCTACTTCTATACTGCGAAGGATAGTTGAAGTTTTCAAAGTGTTTTCTTTTCTCGAATAAGTGATGTGACATATTGTGACATTATTTTATTATTTCAATGTTGAAGAAATGCGACTACAAAGAAGGTTCAGGTAAATCAAAACGTGGCTTTTCTTCTTATTTACTTTTTGAAACTTTCTGTTTCTGCTATTTCACGAGTAATATTTTCTGCTTCTTTCCCATCACCAATGGGAAAAAACGAGAACTGTTACCTAGCACCAATGTGGCGGATGAAACCAACATTATCTTCGGTTTAATATCAAAATCAAACATGTATATTGTTCATAATATGATGTGACATACACGCCATATCATATTATTGGGCGTATTAATAGTTTATTGTTATTATAATACGGTATTAACAGCTAAATTGAAATGGGAGTTTCAATAAAAAGATTCCGCATCTACGTGATCTACGCCTACATCTGATAAAAGGGGACTATGAATCTCCATAAATCCGACAATTACTTCTTCCACATCGTGTCCACACTCCATGCACACACACAGGGACTTCATGGCATCGTTCGAAGTGCATCCCCTGCTGCTATTCTTTCGCATCACGGTATCACCATACAATCGCACTGCCTTGATTAGAAAAGATGGTAATACAATCTGCGACAGTGAATTTTGCTACGAATTGGCAACGACAAGATTTTCCGCGATATGCTCACATGTATTCAAAAGATCCTCATCGATACAGTTGGCAGCAAACTTGTATGATTGAGTAATGCTGTACTTTCGCACCACGGTATCACCATACAATCGCACTACCTTGATTTGCAACGCTGGTAATCCAATATGAGACACTGATATTTGTGACGAATTGGCAACGACAAGCTTTTCCGCGATATGCTCACATGTATTCAAAAGCTTCTCATCGATGAAGTTAGCACCAAACTCGTATGCTAGAGTAATGACATCGATAATACAGCCTCTTGTCACACTGAATACATTTTTTTGACCGTTTGTCGTACTCTACGCAACCCATGGAAGGAAGTACAAAATCACTGACACCGTTTTCTTCTTTGTCAGGTCCACTCATTACTCCTGCTGCAGTTATAAGCACCGCTATCACGGTTAGTAGCTCCCAGTGCAAAAATATTTTCTTGAGTAGTTTTATAGTCGCGTCGTTTAACTAAATGGTATCGCTACGCATCTCCCAATGATTCACGTTTTGCAAACATAAATGTTTTGGTTCCTTCGGAAGGCCGCTCATGATGTTTTGAATAATTGGAGGCGCTTGTGTAAAACCATCGATTAATGCAACACAAGCGACAGCGGCGACTCTTCGCATATAATTCGTACGCCAGTGAACACAGATTCTCACGACATCCCAAAACGTTGCCATCGACATTTGGGTCGATGGATCTTCGTTCGAATTTGGGGAAAGGCATGACAGAATGTATAGCGTTGGATACCGCATTGGATGATAGCCACCCTTGTCCCCACCACCGTTATTCTCAACAGCCCGATTTAGATGCTGTAGTAGGAATGGTTATAGTTTCGTGTGCTTCAAAAAGAACTGAAAGGAAGTAGTTTCATTCAAGCAAAGCGTTCCATCCAGAATAGCAGATGTCCCAACCACAGCTTTGAATGATGATTTTGAGAATATTGTCCTAGGAAGAATCCTCTCCCTTCATGGACAATGATATGACCGACTTCATTAACATTCGCAGGAATAGTGTTGTGCACCTCTTGTTAGTCGTAAAATCCATAGATATGACAGTAGTGTTACTGATTTGTCCTGAAGTAGGAAATAACTTGTCATTTTCAGGGTCCATCAACATTTTTTCATCGATATTCTAAATGATAATCATTGATGAATCAGTTGTGTAAGCATCATGAAACAAAACAATGATTGAAGTGAATAGATCAGGAACTCCATTGATTCTAGGCCACAATAGAAACAAAGGCCGTACTGTTTTCTCAGCGAATGAATGTGCAGACGCCAGTAGCATTAATCTTACAGGAAGATCTCCTACCATGAATACAAACAATGAATGCTGTGCTCTATTCGAAGGTCGATTCATAAACGATGGTAGTAAGATTAATCGTGGAGGAAGGGGTAGAGACCGCGTGATAAAAGCAGGAACACCGTGTGAAAGTTGAAGAGAATCAGTAATTTCTGACTTCTTAGTTGATGCTACGAGTGATTCATGAACAGAGTCACGAACTGAGTGACGAAATAGTTGAATATTAATCGAAACGTAATATATTCGACGATGTCTAAATGACGGTATGATACTTATTGCTGATACATCTTTCTTGAATGCTAGAACAGAACCCGTTGCGTTCCAAAATGGACGGGTTGACAATAATCTCATATTCATATCCGCTGCAACCAATGATATTACCCGTTCATACTTACTTCCATCATCAAAAGGACGAGTAGTTGATATGATAGAAATAGTATCATAATTAATATCTACTCGTTTCGAATTTCGATCTATCAATTGTCGAATAAGGTCATGAAGATTTTCTCTAATATATATCCAAAATAGTTGCCAATTGTTCATCGTACCCACCAACTGAAAGTAACAACGCCCTTCGAATGTAAAAAATAATATCAAAAGGTTGTTCATTTTCAGATCTTTCAAGTCGACGATCACCTGTGTAAAACACAGACGTTGATAAAGGATGTTGATTAAAGAATAAAGTGCGTACAGTGAAGAGTGAACTTTGATCACAACTAGGAAGAGCAAGTATGCTAGGAGCAGAAGAATATATAAAGGAAATGTTAAAATCCATTGATACAATCCACGACGATTCCAGGTTCACAACTTGTAAACTAGTCACATGTGAATAGGGTTCAGGTTGATGGTCAAGTTCTTCAGCAGCCATACTGAATAAAGGATTGGATGAATAATCTACAATAATAACTTGCGTTTCATTTTGTTAAAAATTAAGCCGTAATGTTGACTGATTTACGATATTTTCATGACCGTCAGGATGATGATAGTAAGCGGATGGAAGAATAAATGAAGCAGTTGGAACGGCGTATCGGAAGGCAGAACAGGACAATAGAACATCTGGAGGAAAATAAGTTAGTATGGAATGAGAACAGTGTAGAATATGCTCGTCATATAGGCCTATTATCAACGGAAATAACAACAAGAAAAGTTGCCCAAGCGAAAATAAGTAGGGATTTACGTCAGTGTGAGAGACTACTCTGTTCATATCGAGAAGAATTACGTAAAATGCATAGTTCTGAGTTCAATGTTGGCGAAGCTACTGGAGTCCTTACTGAGTGGTTAACCGCATATGTAAATAATGCTGTAACCGATTAAAGAACATGGGACGGTGGTGTTTATGCTAGTGTCTGTTGAATCGGTTATTGCATGTGTTTGTGTCGAAATTTGTGAAAATACATGATGATGAATCGTACAGAAGTTCATTGTTTCATGAAAAAGATGTTGCGTAATCGGTCAGGGCTGAACAATTGATTCTGTCAGAAAGAGTAGAAAAAACCGAAGAATTTAGTGGTGTCAGAAACGGTTTATAAACAACGGGAACAGAGGAGAATGGAAAAGTTGATAATAAAATGTGTGACGGGAAGCTGAGGAGGGAATGATGATGGTTATGGAAGAGGTCTAGGGTTTTTTAGGATTAAAGAAGCGTTTTGGTGCTGACAACGTCCATTTTTGTCACATGTGATGTATGATTTTCAGGGATGTGAGTGCAATAGATGACGAAGGACGTAAATTTGACTGTGATAAAGATGACAAGTGCTTAAACGACTATGTAGATGCTATGAGAATGTCTGAATTAAGTTTTTGGAGCAGGAGTAAGGGTATGACAGACAAAACCAGGAATGACATGTTTCATGTAGTGGGTGGCAAAGAAAAGAAAGAGATGACAGTTGCATGTGGTTTTAATGACCGAAACGAGGGAAAGGATGTGGCTTTAATTCCAGAAAAGAGGGAAAAGATGGACAAAGAATAGGGAAAATAGGCATCTGTAGTGGTTTCAATAACAGAAAAGACTGAATTGGACTTGCGCATTAATCATTACTTTATCAGGGTTAATTAAATAGTTGTTGCAATTAGCAATCAGCTGCGACATGGCCGTCCGTTTTGCACAAAGAGAAGGAATGAGAGCGCCTTTTGCGAGAATAGTGGTGGTGCTTGTGGAGGCGAAGGAGGTGCTGGTGGTGGGGACGGTGCACGATAAGGTGGTGGTGGCGATGAACTTCGTGCTGTACTCCGTTCAGTTGCAGATTGAGGCATTGTTTTTCTTTTTCTTCGCTTCTTTCCTTCTTAGAAAAAGGTGCATCCTCTTCCGTTATCATGAAAGAAAAATAGAGGCTTTCGTCAACGATATGTTCGGGGTTGAACGATCCACGTACATTCCATGCAGAAATCTCGGCGTTCTTCTCAGCTTGTTCGAACGCTCGCGATAGTACTTTCATGGACCTCTCTGCGCGTTCCGGATCTGTGCCCCCTTTAGATCCGGATGCACTAGAAAACAAAGTTTACGGCATATTCTTCGCATCGCGTTGAGCTTCCGGGTGTTAGCGACGTCCTCCGCAAAATGTTTTCAGCGACAGTTGTGCAGTAGTTGATGTTTTCAATATGAAAAAGCGCTTCCTTATGTGAATTCGGAAATTTTTCCACTCGTGCTTTCAGGAAAGGGTATAGTACAAACGGTACTATAAACTGTAAAAAGAATGGGGTGGAAAATTTGGGTAATGAAAGTTGACGAATTATTTGTATACTCAATCTGACTTCCAGGATGACACTAAAGCTCTGAACGGTGTAATTTTCATGTAACTCTCGCCCGCCGACTACAGATTCTTGTCATCCACTATTTATTCATATTTTTGCGATTTTAATACACTTTTTTATTTAGAAAAGCATCTGACACAGTGTAATTTCACAATTTCCAATCTCCACTGATCCAATCTTTCAAAAATGAACCCTGTCAGACATGAACTTGATGTTTTACCCTTTTTAATCACAGCATAAATCGGTAACTTTAATAAACCCGCTTCTACTGTATGTTGACTGAAATGTGTGAATCTGTTCAATTTTTGATTGGACGAATAATTTGAAAATGTTTGATTGTACAAATAATTTGTATTTTTAAGATTTGCACGTAAAAATATGTCATTTTTTCAAACTTTTTTAATTGCCCCTCCGCAATGGCACTGCAGATTTGAAAACGGACAAGTGGAAGTGAAAGCCGACGGAAAATTTTGGGGAGGGTCATGGATAATTTGTGGCATTTTGTGAAATAAAGGCGTGAAAGGGAACGCAATGTTGAGAAAGTGATATTTTTGTGGATAAGCGGTGTTTTGTGGAAAGTTTTAAAACTTTAGATCGGTGACCATGATAATTTTTCATTGAGCCAATCAGCTGATGCCAGGTAGTGTACAGTACAAAACACTAATTGCAGTAGAAAAGTAATTTTATGGGCAGTAACCGGTTTGTAGGAAGCTGGGAAGAAAATGAAAGTGACAAGTGTCTGCCCTGCACAGCGCTCCGTACATCGCCGTTGACATCTTTTATTGCGGTTTGTCCATGGGAAAACTGCAATGTATATCCAGTGTACTGGTAGTCAGGGAATAGTGTTTAAGGCATATGTGCATTTGAAGACACATGTGGCTGTAGGAGGAACTGGTGCGCGTATCGAATCATGCCATTATTCTGAAAATGAAACTATCGCATGCTCTCCAAACTGGAAAATGGGAAAACAGAAAAATGGCACCGGCATGTCATCCCCTGAAGCGACGGTTTATTCTGAGGTGGACTACAAATGCTAGGACAAGTCATCATACTGATTTAGAAGATCTAAACAACGTTTCTCTGTATTGCTCTATTCATTGCAAGAACGGAACTTTTTGTTGTAAGGCGGAATGTAATAGTTTCGATAACACGTTACTTCATGAGGTGTTTCTGTTGAATGGCCTGCGTTCCTAAGTGCCAAAAATCCAAATACCTGCACAACGTAGGTGAATGGTCTATCTTTTATTGGTGTCAAGGGAAAGGAAAATAACGCAAAGTTACACGATTCAATAAGGGTAAGTTATACGCAAAAGTTGCAGTTCCTTGGTTATGCGGATGTCGAACTCTGTCCTGACACAGTTCAGTGACTTTAAATACAGGGATCAAAAGAGCACTAATGTATTCCTATCGACTCTACTAGCAGTCGATGAAAGATCAGAAGCACGCATCGATAGCGTGGGGATCCCTCTTTCTCCTCGCGTTGATGTTTGATGAACCTAGGGCGCGTTTGGTGCCACGTTTTCCTTCTACCGATGTATTATCTTTTTCAAGAATAATGATGCTAGTTGAAGGTTTTATTTATTGATCTATTTGTCTTCAAACATTAAAGTCATCTCCGGCGTGGAGTGGTATGTATGCTAGAAATTGTATTAATTCCAATTTGAATCAATCGAATCACAGGTGTAATAATGTCCTGCTGTTAGTATTTCTAAATGGTACAGTAGATATTATTATTACTTGACGCGTGTAAATGTTGCTTCATTACTCGTTAATTGAATAAAGATTTTCACTGTATACTGATTTTGAGAAAATGTGTTAATTTCTTCTTTGTGCGGCTTTGTTCCTTTTACACAATTCTTCTCCTCTCCCTTGTCCGTATTTCGAAGTGCGTTTTCATCATTATTCAATCGCTGCGTTATCATAGCCACGTTTTATGTCTGCCTGCACCTTGATCGTCTTCCTTTCACCTTGCGTTATCACCGTAGTCGTTCCATCTTCTGTTGTCGCCGTCGTCTTCTAATTATGCTTCATAGCCGTCGTCTCTTATTCTTCTTTCGTCATCGCCGTCATCTATTAATTGTCGGACGAATGGGTGGCGGCCTTGTTCGGTGATGATATCATCGACATTTTGACCATTTTACGTTCGTTCGACGTTATCCAACCTTCCGGTTTCAAATTTAATTGGTTTTTACACATTATGTGGAAGAGGGGTGACACTTTTGAAAGTATTGGTTTCGTCAATGAGTGATCTGGGTCCAATTTTCCGGGGATCCATGCAATTCTTCTCAGCTCTCCTCAATCATAACTTTGTCGTACTACCAATGCGTCAATTTGTAATCGGCGTTCGGCGGATTGTCCATCTTCAGCGAATACGTTAAACATTGTTTTGCTATCAACCATCGCATCGAGATTTCATTTTCTGTTAAATATTTCTTCAACTAAATCTTTCACAACGAAGGCGTAGTCCAATCCGAGCACCATAGCCTGCACCTCCGCAGCCATTACTGATCTGGAGATTATCTTACACTTGTTGGAACCATAATGGATTATGTTGCTGCTTCCTTTGTCATCCATCATGAGAATAACGTACCCAAGTTGACTCTTCAGGTCTTTCGCATTGCGAAAGATGTATCCCTTATCAACATAAGTCGTATGGATTTTAAGTCGAGTCGGACGAATTGGAGCTCTTGGTCTTCGGTGTCTTTTAAAGAAGTCGTGGAATTATTTAATGCTTTGTATTCTTCCATGGTTGTTGGTCGGTTTCCTGGGGAAATGAGCTGAACTGGGGCGCAGACATCTGGGCGAACATTCAAGCCTATGTACTGGGCGAGAGCCCTTTAGCTTGTGAAATCCATCTGGTTGTCTGCTAATTTCATTCGATCTATCTTTTTGGTTTGGGAGATCTTGAAGGACTTCTGGTTTGACTTTGTAATCGTGACGCCATTGAAGCTGGTTGGCTTTTTGATGATTTGAGTCTTTGGTTTGCATCTGGATTGTTGCGACGCATGTTATTCTTCTATCATGAATTCCGTTGTTCCGAATCTCAGGAAATCTCCCACTTGTAACAAGATCAGTCCATCTAAACTAGCATCTGATCGTTTGACTAACACGCATGGGTTTGCTCTTATTCTACTCATCTTTAGGTTCTCAATGTGGTGGGATAAGTACGTTAAGTGCCAGTGAAGGTCGGTTTAGGAATTCCGTATAGTGGATTTTGTACATTCAATATGTATCCTTCTGGTAGTTCCATCTCGCGGGGTGCCCTGATTTATACTTCACGTTCCATCTGAGTGTGGGATTAGATATATGCTTGAGTAATATCTCGAGGGTAGCTTGAGAGATTTGGTATCGAAGCTGCAATGAATAGGGCTACGCATTGTGAGAAACGTTGCATTGTGGGCGTCTTCGTAGGGATTGTTGTTGCGCCGTCGTCTGCATAGTTCTGGGCACCTAATGAGCT
>JAULBU010013423.1:0-22310 GCA_032358235.1 Odonthalia washingtoniensis | reverse complement strand
CCCAAACTTGGACGGCAGAACATGTACATATGAGCATATTGTATCGAAATCAATGATATCATACCACTCTCCTGTTTCTAAAATGTTTTCCACATATGTTCGGTCCGTTACAGGTTTTATTTAATCCACTTCATCTGATATGTATCCTAGCGTTAGCATATGCAGTTCAAAGCAGTATCTACATTGTCCAGCAGCTCTGTTAATTCCGTGTATTTTACAAAAGCCATATATTTCTTGTTCACGTCATCAGACCGTTTCAGATCGAATACTAGAGAAAATTTTGCTATTTTGTAAACGAAACTATTGCCATCCGAAACCTTTATAATGAATAAACTACTCCTTTCCTTCTTGCTGGGACCAAATTATATGGTTGCAAATATGCGTTGTATTTTAAGAGGATCTTCCGGTGGAGGTTTGTAACTAATATTATTTCTATAACTATCATACTGTTGCAATTTTGGGAGATGGTCACCAAACATGTACCTCGATTTAACTAATGTAACAGAAATGTCGGAGTCTGTAAGAAAAATTCCATTATCTCATAAATATTTCCGAATGAGATCCTTGAAAGCTGTTAGACTAGTATGTGATAAGGTTTCCAGTATTGGAGCATGGATTTGATTCGTTAATTTGGTATACAGTACTGTTCTTTTTCGTATTGCTTCAATCTGTTTAAGCGAAACAGAAACCCCATCGCGTAACAAATATGTAGTTGCGAGTTCTGTACGTTGTGATGTTGTAAAATGATTGGAAATGCGGTTTAGGAATGCAGCATGATGTGAGCTACGACGAATAGAAAAAATGTTTGGTCCCAAATTTTCACTATTTCATCCATTCGAGTTTCTAGCCGTTTAGAAGTAGATCTATATGACTGTTTGAAGAATGTATTGGAGTTATCATACGTTGATGCATCAATTATTTTTCGACCTCCAAATATAGAGATGTCTTCCACGACATGATTTAGTAAATGGAACTTCAATGTGTGGATCCCTGTATCACAATATTTCTCAAAATGTTGTATGCATTGTGATTTCATGGTATAAATGTGGTTACCAATTTGAGAAATTGTTTTCGTTGAGCATCCTACTGATTTATTTCCATCTAAACAATCTTGCATGATGGTTGTATAAGTTGTGCAAATTTCAGTCAGGGCTAAATGATCTTGATAACCAGTAACTCTATCTACATATCCGGCCAAAAATGGGAATACCATATCCAAACATTTATAATCGTTCCCCTCCAGCACTCCTCGAATAGAATTATGTAAGAAAAAACCGTTCAGGTTCTGAGACTTCTCCTTTGTTGAGAAGTCAACATGGAAAACATGTGCCCCGAATTGGTTTTCTATTGCAACAAGCAGTTAATCACATTCCCGTAACAACGCAATTTGCTGCATCCTAAATGGTTTACCGTTCCTCCGTATTTTCTAAAACTGAATGTAGAGGTGTGGACTTAAGATATAGACCATGAAACACGTTTTGATTGCCTTTCAAGTACCGGGATTCAGTTTGTTCAATGGTTCATATGTAAACATTGAGAACCTACAGTAGCAAACAACTGTGGATTTGTGTTACCTCAGTTACCATAAAAGGGATTCATGGTGCAATTGAAATTTCCTGGATCATTTTCTGCACTACTTTAAGTAAAATATTTTCTGTTTTGTTGATGATGTAACATATGCCGATTTCAGCAGACCACTAATCTCATTTATTCTTTCTCGTACTTATTCAACTATTCTAGCCATATTTATGCCACCTTTCTTGAAATATGTTGAGGTTCCTAAGAACCTGACGCATGGACGTGTAGGAGGTAAAGTTATGTAGAACTCCATACATGTCTTTACTTTTTAGAATGTCGCAGTAGTATGACACTATGACAGGAAATTAATTCAATTTTATATTGTTGTTTATGCTCACATGAAAACCTGCAATTGGTTGTTCAATTAACGGCGCAAGAACCATGGTCATTTCCTTGTGCAATGAAACAATTTTATCATATTTTCCCTTTGATGACGACGTAAGTGGAACATGATCTTCAATGACAATAAGATCATCATCTATTTCTCGTTTACTGAATAAGTTGTCCTCTTCGTCCGGTTGAGAATGAGATCCTTGTAATCATACAGGGAGGAAGCCAACCAACGTATATCCATGTTCAATAATGAAACGCCTAAAAGGTACGGTGAAATTCAAAAATGTAACATGTATGGGATATCCAACTAAGGATTTCAACTTTACATTCGTGGCTATTTTATCCGTATATGTCTGTAAAATTCCAACAAAATAATTCGGCATCGTGTCTCTACTTTGAATCCACTAAATTGAAGAACCCTGAGTACCCATAACCTTGGTTCTTATATACATGTGTCAAGTTGGAAAGAATTTCCATTGAAATGGATGGAAGACATAACACGGTCCATTTTGTTGAAACACAGTCTAAAGTACACATCTCTTTCATGAGCAACTTTACTTTGTGTATGTAACACGTCATTATCATCTTTTTGTACAAGGAGGCCTTCCTGTTATCTTCTGAGGCTGTGGCGCATGGTACCTCAATTTTCTCAAATCCATCATCGAATAAACTTTGACCGACGGTTCTATCCACAATAGACTTGCAATCCTTCCAATATTTTATGTTGCTACGAACAAAATCTGGAATGAAAGATTCCAATCAAATCAAACGAATAATCTTATCTACAGAATCAATACCGAATTCTCCTGATAAAGTCAAAAAAAGGTTCGCTGCAACTTTCACATCACTAATATTTTGCGAAGTTTCAGATGTATCTGAAGTTCAGGTGATATTTTCATTGGCTCTTCATGGTTCTCTCCGTTTCCGTCCAAAGACTCGTGGCATTTATCGATCATCTCAATTGGCTCATGATGGATCGTTGCAGTTGTAACATCGTGTACACATTCCAATCTCTCCTTTTTATTATACTTGCATGAAGTTGAATATCGGCTGTAATCAGACTATATGTCTTTGGAGTATGTGTAATATTTCGTATTACAAACGAACTGTTTCGTTACCATTATTGGTGATTAAATCTGCGGTTAGAGGTAATATGAAATGGTTGGAGAGCTGATGTATGTATGGGTTTATTGTTCGAAAAATGAGGTAATGTGGAGTGATTGTTGGAGTATAATTTTCACTATATGTAACTGCACATCGTATCATAATGACATTAACATTGTTAACGGTGATTTATGTTACTGTAAGCAACTGTAGAAATTGAAAAGTTTGAATTTTTTCTTTTTTTCGAAAATTCACAAAACTCCCACACTATTAGTTGAAAAAAATTCCTCCATATGAAGTTTGGATTTTCGTAAAAGATTTGAATTATAATGTTTTACGAAAATCCCAACTTCATATGGAGAAAAATGTTTTTCAATTTCAATTTTCTCTTTTTAATATGGTTATATATATAAAAATCATAATATGTCCCAGTAAAACATATGGGGAAACAAAATTTGAAATCAATTACGTCAATATTATTCCCGTCACGTATACAAGTAAAAGGTCCGTTTCAAAAAATACTATTACAAAGGAATCTAATTATTCGCATGTAAACACTGGAGTACATTTTATTTTACGTTATATTCAATGTTGATCATATAGAACGAAGAAAAGACTTGATAGGACACATGGGACAAAGATAGCAGTACTAAATAATATGTTCTACTCCTATTTCTAATATTATGAAGTGCGTAATGTTCAACTCAATGGAGACACTTCCACATATGACTCCCCCTCAACGATCCGTTTCAACATCACAATCTGGAACCTCACCTTCATCATTATTTGAACTTTCATCACTGTTACAATGAACAGTATTCTTCATTACTTCCGCTGATGAGTAATCACCTTCAGTTTAACCTTTCCGACGTAGAGAGCGTCCTCAGGCACATGAAATTGCATCTTTCAATTCACTGTCCTCGGCGATTATATACATAAGATAACTAAGACCTCTTCTCCCCTCCCATGTAGCACCTGAATTCTGCACAAAACCATGTCCAATGAAAATTGATTGCGCAGGAATTTCTCTTTCTTCCATTTCCAAACACATTACTATTTGTATCATTTGTTCCGGACTGAGATGGGTATATAGATAGGACCCAGGATCATAGAGAGGAAAGCACCATTTTCCTGTTTTCTTCATCAGTTGCAGTATTTACAGTATTCATAATATAAACCCACTTATGTCTTTCGTGTTCTTTTATCAGATTTTTCTCACCTGGAATGAATTCTTCTATACTACCAAATAACTCCGCAATTGAATGTATTGGTAAATCGTTATTTACCGTAAGTGTGTCTGCTAAGGCATCTTTCACTGGTTCTTCAATATCAAACGGATCGGACATACCATCCATAATGCAGTACGAATCACTGTCCAAATATTTTATCGTTTCGTTGAAGAAAGCGAGACCACAACTTGAATAATGTTCCAGGTATGCCTGATACTATTTATCCGCTTCCGTGTAAGTGGGACAAATTACAATGTGTTCCATTTGCTTATAAGCAGCCCACATCAATGCCAAATTTCACAATTCCAAAATTTGGTCATACCGGAAATATATATGTGCACGATGAGCATCTGGAAATTATGCAGACTTCAATAAGGTCTTTGTGTCATAAATATGTTCAACAAAATATAGTCTCCTCCCTTCTTCTTTCTTCGCATGAACCTCGACTCGTTCTGTTCGAATATCACGAAGTATTTTCTTCTCCGCTATTCCATTATCTTCATCTTGTAAAACCTTGTGTCTTCGATGAAGTAACATATTATTTATAGTCACTGCATCTGTACCCCATTGAGCCCTTCTACTGGACATATCAGAACATACAGGTGGTATTGTCTTTGGTAACGGAGTAGTATTATAAGGGTCTGAGTTTTTACCATCTTAACTTGGTTCCAAATCCGTCTAGATGGGCTTTAATCGTTTTTTTACATAGATGTTCTCGCTGGTGGTTCTCTTCTTCGCTTTCTAGTTTTCTTCACTAGTATCTGTCGAATTTCAGGAGAGTCATCATTACTGTCGATTTCAATTCGGATACTATGTGCCTTTTTCTTGATTCTCGTCGTCGCTGCCATACTTCCATGTACACCCATTCCACGAGTTGTGAGCTTTTCCTTTGCCAACTGGTCAGTTTTCTTGAAAACTTGTTCCCATATTTTTTCACAAGCCTCCCGTGACGAGACGATGAACGGGTAACCAGATTTCCACCTCTATTACCGGGACAATACTGAAATAGGCTCATGTGATTACAAAATATATCATGAACGTTTTGGGATCTTGTCCTTGTCTCTGGAATGTTGACATTCGTTAGTTCATTTATCGTAAATCGTTATAGGAACTTCTACTTCTAAGTATCAGCCTCCTTTACACATTTCATCTACCAAAGTGGGCAACGCTTTTAAAAATTCATTACCAAGATGACAGAAAACGTTTTCATTACATGTACCATTGTTCGAGCTTGCAAAACATGCTTCCGCAGCATCCAAAAGATACAATACATCTTCCCCCGTTGCACGAAACAGGACACCATTGTCCAAATAAGTAACCCCACTTTTACGACATTCTTTGTCTCTTCCAAATTCCGGTACTGTACTGATGTTTACAAAAATAACCGGGTTGTTAAAGAGCATTTTCCCGACTTGAGCATATCTGGTATATGTTGACTTGCACTTTCCATAAAGAAAATTGGATGCTTCCATGTCCCTCGCACTATCCGTTCTTCTTTCTTCAAGAAACAGTACACCTAACGCTTCTGAAAACGTCTCACCGTACCGTATTACACTGCTCATGAGATTGAAGGACAAAATCTGCTTCTCCGTTTTCGAGGAAGATATGTTTCAAGACCGACTCAGCTTAATCAACTCCCACGGTGTTAGGACCGCTTCACCTGTTCACACCAGTAGAGCCATACGACTAATATGCCTTGCCCATTTCACATCTGGACTGGTCATTCCGCAGAGAATTTGAAGTGCCTACAGGCGGTGTCGACCATCTACCACAACAAGCGACTTATCCTCCTTTAATACAAGTATACCATCATTTTCGTTTCATAGATGAGAAATATTATTAAACTTTACATCAACATCATCACTTTGCAATGCTACTTAAATCATTCTAAAGCCGACTTGATAATGCTCTTCATGAAATGATGCCACGAACATATCTCGATGTTCATTGTTAACATCCCGGAGTGGTTTTGCAACGTTTCTTACCTGCTTCACAAGAAGCCATCATTCTGTGGAAGCATAACTACAAATTAAAAAATCTGTCAGTCTAAAGCCGTACCAGTTTCATTGTTCCCCATGTTGTTTCTTCTTTTACCCACGTCCTTCATTGCCTGAGAGTCCCAGTAATAAACCGTGCCTATCTGTTCCATTTCCTGAAGCTTCTCGGGTTTCTTCTATTTGTACTGTGCAATAAATACGGATATAGTATGTGCCTCCAGATTCATCCTATACGCACATCAGCAATTTTTATTCTGCCCATGTTTTGTTCAGTACCATTCAGTACCCATTTTTCTAAAGATCCATTTGCTTCATTACTTTTACCCCGCAGAACAATTCCAGTGCAGACACATAAGCTAGAGATATCGACCTTATTCGACTCTGTTGGTGTTTACTTACCAATTGGCGAATATACTCAATGGACAGTTCTTCGGGTAGTACCAGACTTAACCGGACGCCTCGTACTACTCCGCTTGCAGCTTCCTCTTTCCCGTAGTCACCTTTCAGGAGGGTTTAGTTGAATGTTTACACCTCCCTACCCGACAGCTCTAAGTACATGACGAGGGGAGTTGCAGGTGCAAAAGAGCTTGAATACATTTTGTTCCCTATGTTTCTTTTTTGGATATTGTTGTCGAGTTGATAATTTGACAGTGTTTTGAGGGAAGTGGAGGGAATTTGAGAGTGAATCCCTATTATATATACGTTCCGCTGCTCGTTGAAATTACCTGACTTTTGTAGTATGTTGTGGCCGTTGATATTTCGATTGTTGTTATTTGTGGGAGTTGATAATACTTTGGTAGCATTTCGTAGCAGTTAATGATATCGCTTATATCATATGACTTCCATCATAAATTGGTTGCCAAATTTTCCAACTATTTCTTTCGGTGACACGGCAGCAAAATGCAACACTAATTAAAAGAAAAGTGAAATATTTTATTCCAAATAAAGTTTGGATTTTCGTAAAAATTAGAATTCTAATTTTTTACGAAAATACCAACTTCGTATAGAGGAAATTTTTTGTACAACTTATAGTGTGTATCTTACTCCATATGAAGTTGGGATTTTTGTACAAAATCAGAATTCTAATTTTTTAGAAATCTACGGGGAAAATTGTTTATAGAACTTAATAGTGTGCATTTTACTCTATATGAAGTTAGGATTTTCGTAGAAAATTAGAATTCCAAGTTTTAACGAAAATCTCAACTTTGTATGGAGGAAATGTTTTATTTACTTCCAACTACAGTGAATTTCAAAATTATCATTTTGATTCTACAAATCTTGATATGTTCGGTAACACAACCGTAATGTCAATCGCGGAATGACTGTTAATTCGTACACCAGCCGCCGAGTGACTGTTACATTTTTCTTCCTTCGTCAGCTTCCACACTCCGATATGCCAAAACAACCATTTGCTTTACTAATTTCATAGTACTACTAGGATTTTCAACTATCACCGTGATTTATGACTTCTATTACATTCCAAAATGTTTTTCATCATATATCACCAATCAACACCGATTTCATCGTTTATTTCATATCGCTTTATTTCAGCAACTCCTTACATCATCATTTCAATGTATCCACTACAATTGGTTTACTAAACATATAACATATATATTATATAATAGTCATCGTCCTCAGCACCATTCTTTACTTCAACATTTTAACAACATACGTAATGTCTTCATCTGCGTCTTCATCTGCACATTTTCAACAAAAAAGCTACGGAGATCAACATAATAGTACGCGCTCAGATCTGAATGAGGTTAAATTCACCCGTTTCCTCCTGTTCCACTTTCTCGATAATTACAATAGTATCCAATTCAAAGGCAAATTCAACAATAAAAATCTCAACTTTTCAGTTTTTCTTCATTGGATCTGGTCAATCGATGACCCAATCTGTGAACCAATTAAGATCCGTTTCGAGCGGAAAGAAAATAAAAGGACGAAGCCTTTGAGAGTAAGTGCTTTCCTGTCAACAGGAGCAAATTTTGACAAGGTCCTTGAAGAGATGGGTTCACAGCAAGTTCAGAAGATATCCCGCTCCTCTATAGCAATATATATTTTTGGATGTACAGATGCGCGAACAATTGAAATGTTCCAAGAACTTCTTCAAGAATAAGGATACTTCAACCGGATTTTTGGCCGGTCCAAGTTACATCCACCCCATCATTGAGACAGGTCGGAAAATAGCAAGAGCGTTTCCATTCAATATGTCCATTTCAACAACTTTTGAATTTCTTGAGTTCTTTCACAGTATTTCAGTGGTATCGCTCTTTATCAAAGACAACAAGACGAACAACAAACGTTGCAAACATTTGGTAAATAATAAACATATCACTGGAACAAGAATTGGGTGCATTTGTCAAACACTTTTTAAATCCTGGGCTCGACTTGATTAAACAATTTTAATTCAACTAGTCAGTACATTAATTTCCCCATACATGTATCACAACTTAGACACTTCTACATTCAATATTCTTCCATCCAGAAATATAGTATTCTCCCCTTTGACACATGTGAAAACTCTCGCAACAAACAGCGGACCTGTTCCTGAAGAAACATTGGTGTCTCCCGATGCTTGGAAGTACTCAATTGTGCAGGATACTGCATTTCGGTACATCACCGACTCATATTTTAGCAATCTGGATGAAATATTGGTCAATGTTACAATTTATGATGTCGATTTCAATATGAAAACAGCTCCCTTTTTAGTACCTTTTTCTGCAATCCAGACTGCTCGGACTTGCCACAATTCTTCTGTGAGCTGCCACGTCATGTGTGCGAGGCTCTGGACATCACTGTTACACAACTTTATTCTATTCCAATAATACCGCTGCTAGACATTCCGGATGTCTCCACTACTTCAGCAAAGCGTGGACTGTCTCCTTTCATCGCTGAAGACGGAAGAAGGAACAATAAATCAAATGTTCTAGGAAAGGGAAGAAATTGAACTGATGACAAAATGAAAATAGGGCCACAACCAACACCAGAATCAAGACGAGATGTGAAATATCAATATTGAATACAACCTCCAGCTTCAGAGAAAATGACCATAGAGGAATGAGATAAATGTAATTTGGAAAGGAAAATATGCAGATTTATTTCTTTAGCTACAACTCCGAATTTCAATCCCTCATTGATACACATGATGATGCTATGGGTCATACTTTACATGACAAGGTGGATATCATTCCTAAAGGCCCTCCATACAACATCAAGTTCGCTCAAGACTGTCCGAACTCATAACATGATCGATTTGATGAAGATTACAGGAAAGAATTCTTGGATTTCTGTGATGCACTGTTGACAAAGGGAATTGATGTACATGTCTTTTGCTCCGCATTTCAATTCTCATGTTGGATTAATCAAATCAAGTTATTGAAAGTTCTCATCCGCTTTCTCAACTCAGAAGAAGGTGAGATTTGGAAATATATCAAGCCGTAAATGAGTGTCTTCAGTGAGGAGGATAATACCCTCTAATACACGAAGAAAAGGGGTTACTATACTTCGGATCCAAGGAACCACGTCTGTCACATTTTTCGTTTCATGAACAATCCTTCCACGTCTTTAATAATGGTATGGAATGGAACCACGCATTCAGAATTTTAAATGCAGTCGTTCCGGGTCCATCATTCTATTAATCTGGGAACATGTAATCAGATGAACAACATCTCAAGGGTGCCTACCAATGAAAAGGTATTCCTAACAACCGACACTAGACAAGCTTGCTCTATATCAATGCCCCTCCATAGTGCGACCAGATGGACTCTACCCTACATTGTGCAGATAGATGGGCTCTGTCCTCAGTAGTTCGATGAGATGGGATCTGCTCTTCCTTATTTGATCGGACGGGCTCTTCCCTCCATAGTACTATTGGAAGGTATTTGCCTTCCGTCGTGCTATTGGACAGGCTCTGCCCTACGAAGTGCGTTCAGACTAGTTCAGAACATATTGGTATTTATTATATCTTGCACCATTCCAAAATCATACCACCAATGTATTCCCCAGAAATATCTGTGGATCAATAAAAGAATCTTCATACTCAATCGGTATATTGTAACCAACACAAAATGCCAAAATGTAATAGCAAAAACAGAACTCCACAGTCCTATGAATTATATTTCGCTGTTTTGGACAAATGAACTTTTTAGAGGTGTAGATAGATGAAGTCCATTTACAAGAATTGAATACTTTCAAATAGTAAATTGACGCTTTCGTATGCTTTCATATTTCAGAGAACCACTTAGAATGTTTTCTTTCAGAGCAATGTATCCAATTATTTCATTTGGCATAAAATTGGCAATTCAGCGTTGACATTTATCTAATGCATAACATCCAATGATTTTGACTGTGAATTGGCCGAATTAGGGAATAAACTTCGTAAACTGATAACTCTTCAAGTACCCTTTGAAGAATTTCCTGTCAATTGGGTTGATTACAGGGAAAAAATACTTGAGAGTCAATTAGCGCAAATATTTTGTCTTCTACGTGAGAAGATGTAGAAAACAAAGCCATACAAAAACTTGAAATAATAACATCGTTGATTCATGTCTTTCTATGTAGCGTAAGAAAATCTAAAGCTGATACAAATTGATTTACTCTCGCTATGTTCACATCATACTTTCCAGGATATATCTGGCCAAATTTTCAGCTGCTTTCATTCCAATTTGAAATAAAGTTGTATAGATAGATTGACTATTCAAATTTGGGATTGGGTCTGCCAAGTAGATAGGAGTAGAAGGCCTGCTTCATTGTGTATTTCTGTGAGTGTTTCTTTGTCTTCATTATCATATTTCACAATAACTCTCATAATTTCTCATTCACTTCTAGAAACAGCTATAATGAGTCTTTCATACCATTTCATATCATTCCGCCAAATCACTTCAACTATGAGTTCTCATGTATTGTTTCTAAACTAATTATATTTCCTCCGTTACTTGAAAATTCATTACTCCATTTATCTGTGATTTGAATTTAAGTACAAATTCAAATGAACTATTTAAAGAATGACAAAATATCACTAGTAGTGGTATTTTTTATTTCTTTGAATAATTCGTTGTCCATAATCAAATCATCACTATTGGTGCTTCCTTTAAGAAAAGTTTCATCAATTGGAACCTCCGTATCAGACAAATATATCTTCTTCGGTGTCTCTCCTACGTTGTATATAACATCACGTTTTTCCACAGCATTTTACATATATGAAATTGTCGGTATGATACCGACAAGTTTAGAAATGATTTCTGCATGACCTGAGCTACGTCTTTGTTTCCGGAAATGAACATCCCACTTCAAATGTCGAAGTGTGGTGGGAAAAACACTGTACTGCGATATGAATTACCGCCGCCACTGTATCGCAGTGCGACATTGCGAATTTTGTACATTTCCCGGTTGACATTCATTTCACGAAAAATTTCGAAACATTGTGCAGTTATGGCATTATCTAACGCATTGTCGATGAAAGTAACCAATTTTTACATTTTATTTCAGAAATGAATTACTCTACAATTTTTATTGTATTCTTGTCCTTTAAATCTGTTTAAAGTTTGAGCAGTTACAATATAAATGTGCGTCATTGAAAGTATGAGGTATATTGGGGTATATTTACACCCGGTCATTCCACTGCAACCAAGAGAAATGTGGGCTTAAATAAAGTGGAGTTGATAACCTCCATAAGAGGGTAGTATTACCGACTTTTATGAAGAGATGGAATTGATTTGGAGGCCATTCCGATTGTTATTTCTAAATCGTCCTTTTTTGCAGAAACTACGGTACTGCCATAGTATCATCATAATGATGTGACGGAATCAAACGGTTGGTACCCTCAGTACTACTGAAATAACCTTTTTCCATAGACTAGTAGTAGTAGTCTCTGGAAAATGTTATTCCGCCAACCATTTCACTCATTTCACTGAACGTTTGAACATGTGATAATAGAACTATGTGAAATTATTAACGTTGAACGTTACTACATCTACTCATCCATTCCCGTCAGTGTGATAAAGGTTTTGCACAACATGACGATTTGAACATGGTTTTGTTTATATAAACGTCATAGTATCTGAATTGAAGTTCACCCTAGTATAATAAACTTCAATTCAGATTGTATAACGTTGATAAGGTTCTGTATGACTATGGACATAGTCATACGGGTATTAGTTCACCCCCAACTTCATATTGTCCTTCACAATCACATCATTTACACCTACAGTGCGTACATTCACCGTTGTAATTTCTCATATCACATTTCTTTTACCATCCTAACTAAATATTCCAACAAACTATATGGACAAACTATATTCACTGTAATTAATTATTTAATGTTTAAAATAATACTTTTGCCAAAAATTAAAAAGATAATTTTTGGCGTTTTTTAATTCCAGGTGAATTTATGGGATACAGTGGAGCTAATTTATTTCCCTTACACCGTCAGAAGGTGACAATAATTTAGTAACATCATTTCGTACCTCAAAATTATGCAATGTAGCGCTTAAATATTTTAATATTTTAAAATTTATATTATTGTCACAATCATCAAGTGATTCTAATATTCTTTCGTGATTAAGTTTATATCAAATGCAACAAGTTCTGATCACGTTACACAAAATTGAATTTTATAATGTTCATAACTCACTTTCTCTATCATCTCTGTAATTCACGTGATTTGTTTAATTTATTTACCTTCTTCGAACATATAGTCAATTGTAATGTACTACATGTATATGCCAGATCCACATACTATGTGAAGCTGGTATATATATATGTAATAAAAAACAACAAATAGTGACAAATTTTTGTTCTAGTATTACATATAGAAGTGTTACTATATATTTTACATATATAATCTGTTAAAAATTGTAATTCTTCTAGTTGCTACATTTAAATGTAGTTGTAATAATCTTTCTATACGGGAAGAAACGATGCGTGATGCAAGACTGGATTTATTATGAAATGTTTAACGAAGTGATTCAAGATATAAATGAGGAAAATATACATTGTCGTATTCCGAATCTGAATCTGGAGATTGATCTGGAGACGGACTAGCCTAAGAGTAATAGCTTCCATAAGGTACTGCATTTTTACCCCCTACAGGAAGGGTCATAGTTTTTCTATTTCCAAGACATTATAAGTCCCGTAATCTTCGTTCGACGTTGCACGCTTATCTTGGATAAAACGGACATTACCAGCTCCTCTATTAATGGCTCTTCTCTCGCCACTTGTTGATCCATCTCTATGACGGTGACGCGAATCTTTTATTTACTTCATTGTACACCATAGAGAGGTACAAAGCCAGAATGTATGTTTCTTACTGTTTTTGTCGAAGAACTTGTGTTATAATTCCATGTACCATTTCCAAAACACTTATCTGTAAACTTCAATAACTCCTTCCCTATACATCTTCGTTGTACTGCTGATTTCGTACATGTCTTTGTAAACTATTACACCATAGTAATAACCAATAATTTTACCGGAGCCTACCTGTAGGTTCATGAACAGACCAATTACAGCATCAAGATGCTTGATTTTTGATAGCATCACGGAAACACCTAATCTCAAACATTCAGCTATTTGAAGAGTTTTTATGTCCATAGCCTTCATCCTTGCTCTCCATGTACTTGACCAATTGAACATTGAAATTTTGGTAAGTTGCAAAACAATTTTGTCTTGTAGACATCCGATCAAACTTGATGTACCAGAGGTGATAATGTCTGGACGCTGTGTAAACCAAGAGGAACGTTCCATTTGTCCAATTTCTTTCTGACTTTGATTGAATCAACTTCCTTGATAAGGGTATTCGCCGCATCTATATCTTTCTCAGTATCAGTTATATCAGAAACAGGTTTGAACATGTCTTGCATATGTTTCGAAAAGTTACGGAAGTGCTGTATGAAGACAAACCGGATCAATGTCTGTACCAATAAATGTCCTTTGTTACGACAACAGCCTACATTCCCTTGCTGTCTAGAAAGTATCAGCGCATGGATCGGCCACAAAACCTCCTGGTGAGTAGAACTTCTCTATGACGTTTATCAACCAATCCGGTGACTTCTGTTCTGGACGAAGAATTTTTCGTTGTTCAGAAACTGGTTCTACACCCAATCGTAGATGGGATAACCGCTCAGACTGAGGAAGGTGTGGTATGTTTGTGGAAACGTTGCAAGGACCAGGATATACCGTCTTCACACGAGAGATCCGCCTGTAAGTAACCAATTATTTAGCACGGTTACTTGGCAATCCATTTTTCCAGAAAAGAACTGCAATTTGCAATTTTATTAACGGAAAGATGACTGAGGAGTTGATTTGATGAGTTTGTGTTATATACCGCCAAGCCCTTGTTTTACTTGAGCGCGTTCCTTTCCACTTAAAATGCATTCTGAAGCATTTAACATCTTCTTCATCTTCTCCAAGATCTTCCGCCGGTCTCATTTTTTTTGCTCACTCAGAATATCAACCTAAAATCTAAATTACAGGTACAAACAGAATATATGACCGTGTCTTCCAATTAGGATCCATTTACAAATTTTTTTAACCAGACGAGACATACTATGTCTCGTCTGGTTAAAAATGCTTGAAGAAGATGATAGTATCATCTTCTGTCCACTTGTCGTGACTTGAGTTCTGTCAATTTTGCTCACTTCGAGTATTGTAGGGTTGATCGGTGAGGAGGAAGTCAACTTTTTTGTTCAAGTTTTCACCAGTGAAATCTTCCGCTGTCCTACTGAAATGTTTGAGACTGACGTCGAGGCACGTGAAGTAGTTCATCATTTCCTGTTTCATAGCTTCCATGGTTTCCATGGTTTCTTCAGCTGTAGGTCCGAAAGATGTTGAGGTTTCTGTAACTGTTTTTCAGAGGACATCTTCTCTCTTGGCAAGCGCACGCATATAGTTCTCGTTGTGATTTGGAACGCTTATATGTCGACATTTCGTACCACAACTCTGATGTGGTATCGGGTGTGGTTCAGTCCGTTTCTTCTTCTTTATTGCACGACCCATCTTTGTAGAACTTGCCGATCGTTCACGGGTGAAGGAGCCTGTGGTTGAAGCATCTGTTGGGTTCGGCGGCTTGCTTGTTTATTCAACCTGTGTGATTAGATCAATAACCAATGTAGCCATTGAAGGGATGATTGGTTATTTGATTCCCACTGTCGTTGCTGCCGCATCTGTTAGTGCAGAAAAAACATATGGCAGTCGTTTTGATCAAAGTTGTAAGCTCTTCATTAAGTGAAAATCCATTGGTTCGTTCGTTGTCTTGATTGTGGAGTAAAACTCTATTGATTTCACAATTGTCTTTAGTGTACTGAACATCAGTGCGGTCGTAAAACCATACGCACCATCTTCTGCGTCCAAACTGCCAATTGCAATTGGATCGATATTGTCTGCGTCCGTTGTAGGTTGATCAGATTCGTTGAAATTTGTTCGTTTCGTAATTGGTGCATAATCATCCTCTATTTTTCGATGACCTTGAAAATGCAAACTTGTGTGTCATAGAAAACTTATGGCGCGAACATGTCAGATATAATTTCATGACCACGTTTCGTTGCAAAGACAAACCACGCATTATTCACATACTGACATACTGCACCAATCTAAGTACCTTGATCTTGAAGAGCTTTCAATGGGCACTTCTTCTCAAGCATCACTCATCTGATAATTGTCACTGGGTGATAACATAGTATACACTCGTGAACAGTTGGTAAAGAAATGTTGTATCGATACATTTTTCTTGAGACCTTGTTTTTAATACTACCACGTATTTGGCGTATGTAAGACGAACCAATGGAAAAGGTTGTGAACAGAAGCTGTTTCATGAGCGCCTGTTCGAACATCACTACCATACGACCATCTTTAATACCATACATGTGAACAGAAAACGCAAAATTGATGCTTTGTTCAACTCGCTCTGTCTTGAAAACTGAATACAATACATTCTCAATTGCCATGAAATTGTCATATGTGAACTGGTATCTGTTCTACTTGCTTGAACTCCGTACCTTCTTCACCAAGCTTTTCATGAGAACCACTATATTTCCTATCATAAGTGAAACAAGTAAACCCTATGAACCTATCATAGCTTCATGAGGTTTACTTGTTTCATAGAACTGAGCCAAGACCCACTGGAGAAATGAATCCAGCTCATACTCGGTATCGCTGTGAATAGATAGATACTCATCAGTTGAAAAGCGTTGCAATCTGTTGAAGATGAGGTTCCTTTTCAATTTCACTTCTCGTCTTTCCTTCTCATTGCGTTTCATATCTGGTGCTTGTTGTGTAGATCGAGATCAACTTGCCATGTTTAATAAGTGGTTGAAATTGTGGTTGAGAACGGTTTCTTGAATTACTAGTTTTGTTGAACATATTAGTAGATATTTGTGGACGTTTTTGAAAGATGCAGATATTGGAAATTTTGTCGTGGCAGTTGCTCTCGTCTCTCAATGATGATATTCCGAGTTGAATCTCTGAGTGGGCGCGAGAAATATGTGATCTCGTTCAAATGATCGAAACATCTGAAATTTCATACAGAAGCGGTAATTTATCCTCTAAATTATAAAAATAAAGATTGGGTAACAGTAACAGACATAATGAAAATTTACTGTATGACAACAATCCATCTGGAATTGAAAAAACGCCAAAAATTGACTTTCTAATTTTTGGCTTTTTTCAATTCCAGATGGATTCTTATCATACAGTAAACTTTACATAAATTTGAAATTGATTTATATCCGACTCATTTTTTAGGAACGTCACAATATTTCAGTACATACCTATACAGATATATATATATATATGTATGTATATATATATATATATGAATACATGTATACATTTAAAGGTATTTATAAATTTGTAATTAAACATAAAGCTATATACTAAAAGCATATATACGTATATATATAATATATATACGTAAAACATATATTCTTGGTACGTCTATATATAGGTAAATGCAACGAAACAATTACATACCCTATATATAACTTTGTTCATAGTATGTTGTTTAGAAAATATTGTTATTCTTAACGAAAAGATAAAATAAATATATAATGCGAAGAGAAATGAAGATTTACAGTATACCAAATTCCAACTAGAATTGAAAAAAAGCGTAAAATTAACATTTTAATTTTTGGCAAAAAATGCCAATGCCATTAAAAAGTTGATTTTTGGCATTTTTTTCAATTTCAGATGGAATTTCTGCATACAATAAAACTGATTTATTTCAAATAGTATGACATTCCTGAACATGTGACATTCCTTTCCGTTACACGTTCAGGAATTTCACACTATTTCAGATACATTAAGCATCATCGCACGAGAACACAAAACAGTGCATAAATTTTAAATTTATCAATTATACTCAATGCTAAATTCATATAATTATCACAATTATCACTTAATAAGAAGTGTTCTCGCAATTCAAATTATCAACTGCAACTACGATTGATCGCGTTATACAGATATGATTCTCTTATATTTTAAAAAAATACGTTCTCTATCAACTCTCACCTTCTTCACACTTCGATTCAATATCGAAACAGCCATCAGCCATCTCAAACAACAATACAACTTTATCAACATTTCAATTATTATCAACCTTCAATTCTCGTCATGGCCTCATCATCAACCGTGATGTCGTGGAGGGACACCAAAATGTTCCACAAGGCTGTTTTGGGTGGTAA
This sequence comes from Odonthalia washingtoniensis, assembly GCA_032358235.1. Taxonomy (NCBI): domain Eukaryota; phylum Rhodophyta; class Florideophyceae; order Ceramiales; family Rhodomelaceae; genus Odonthalia; species Odonthalia washingtoniensis. The sequence goes on along the minus strand of JAULBU010013423.1, from coordinate 4,391 downwards.
CATCAAAAAGGGAGCAGAATACCGTGATCTGTTTCCCTAATGTTGTGCAAACCTGTATCTCCCACAGCACGCAACACAAAATTGGAACCGCCGTACTTTCTGTAGGTGATGGATCGTTACGTCGTTATCTCCATGGTCACGATCTCGTTAATGGGCCGGAAAAGACTTGGTGGTTATTAGTAATATATCCCTGGCTCAGACAAAAGATCAGAATAAATTACATCAAGACTGGAACTACGTTTTTGCATCAAGGTGTAAGTCAACGGACCCGGAGAAAGTACCATCGACTACGTTAGAAGACCTCAAGTTTGTAAACTTCTATCCTTCGGATAATTCTGCAATTGTAAACAATGATTAACAGCCGCTGCCAGAAACATCCATATCAACCCACTCGAAAACTCCAAGCCACGCTGATTTATCTTCAAATAATAGTACTAATAGTCGCTCTATTCAAAACAGTGTGTCACTTGGTAACGATCAAACAACCGAACAATCACTACTTTAAAATGCTGACAAGGATTATGCAGGGAAGAATATAACTTTCCATAATTTCAGCCTCACCAACCACACATATCAGGAGATTTTTCAGAAGATCAACCAAATTCACAATGTTCAAAAGCCTCCCCGCAATATTTACGAGGCACACTAGGCTTTGTTGATGGAAGAGCTGGAAACAAATGGTTTTCATTAAGTCCATGGTATTTTGAGTGTGCCCTGTACTCCCGATTATTGATCCGATCACATGTCTCCACGACATTTGTATTGTTGACAGTAGGAGTGGATTTTATTCATTAGAGGCAACCAGAACTGTTCTAATCGTCGATTGTCGTCATCTTCTAGCCTGTATTACGGAACTGTCGAATAGGGTGAACGATTCCAAATTATCATGGACTCGGCAACCACTTCTAGTGATGTTGATCAACCGTTCTGTAAATGACAGGAACCATCTGTCTTCCTCGTAAAGTATCAAGATAAGTCGTTTCAGCATCACCTCAAGTGAAAAGAACAGAAAATACGCCTCTTTCCTAGACCTTATGAGCAGTGTGATACAGTATGGGACAACATTTAAAGACAAATACGGTGTTGGTTACCTAAAAACCCGGAACATATACATTGCCGAAGACATGTCGGCATCCAACTTTCTGGATGGAAAAAAACTCAAACCTGTCTTGCGTTATGCGCGTGTCAGGAAACTGTTCTATGACCACCGTGTCTTCTTTAATTTGGTGACAGAAATGATGATAGAGTAAAGCATCATATACTCATTCATCAGTGATGTTGGCAATGGTCTGGTAAGGGTAACGTTTCTTGACTCTTCAACCCTTAACACTAATTTGGATTGAATCAGAATTAAATTCCGAAAACAGAATGAAAACAAATGTTTACATTTCTGGGATTTTTTTATTTTATACTGGTGTAAAGAGGTGGACAAGTGGATGAAGTGTGAAAAATTAGAACATGAATTGCTTTAATAGTTTAGAAGATATCATGAAATTAATGAAATAGTACATTTGGTAGTGCATAGTTGCATGGAAGGCTGAAAATGGAAGAAATACAGTAATTTGTAGTTAATATAGAAATGAAAATTATTTAAATTATTTGAAATCATGTTTCGGATGCATAATGAGATCGAACATTAGGTAGAAAGGAATATATACATACATTTTTAAATTCAAATTTTTAGTCAAAGAAAGTATATACTGTATTTCCCAATTTAAAAAAAATGGAAATTTATTTTGAAGTAAAAATACTTAACAGCTCGGATGTTTGTGATATTTCAACCAATCACAAAAATAACCAGATATTTACGGTGATGCACCAAATCACAGAAAAGATATTTGTATATTTGTCCAATCAAGAAAAAAAGGAGAGTATAATTACGCCTAAACCAACGTCGTAACGGTTACAGAGTTTGAAATTTGTAAATTCGAAACATTGAAATTTTGAATACTAAAAGGTTGTAGGAGTAACAGGAATGTGAAGCAAAAAAACCAAAATGTTTTAAAAAAAATAAAATTATTAGCCGAGTGCTGACTGTAAGCAACTGTGAGTAGAGAAACAGTAAGCAAATGTTGACACTTGGCGAACGACAAAGGGATTTTTTAATTCCAAAATTGGAAGTGCCGCTTAGCCGGAGTTTGAGACGAATCGGAGCATGTTGATTTTAAACTTGAAAATAGACAGGAAAATTGAAAAAAACCCAAAAACATTAGTCTAATTTTGGGTTAATTTTCTTTCCCTGAACAAAAAGCGGGAAACTTAAAAGTATAGAAAGGATAATAGGAAAGGAGGGGAAATCCGAAAGCTCTTTGTATATCACCGTATACATCTCAGTCAAGTGAAAAGCGTAAACTCAATCTTCAAAGGTGGGGGTATATTCCTTGTGAGAATTCCTGCATGATGGGTCTTCTTGTTCGCATTCTGAATTTTCTTCATCTGTTAAGTATGAATAAATCAGTTCGTCGGAAGTTGAACTGGTCGCAAAAACACGTTTTCTGAATGTGACAGTCGGAACTTCCGATTGAATGGAACGTCGAGAGTAGTTGATATCGAGAATCTGGCGACGGTCGTATGCCAACAGGAAACAGTCTTAATCCTTTTCAACCATGATATCAGCCCTATGACATTCCATGGCAGCAATTTCCGTTGTGAATGTTCCGGCGTACAATTCCAGTACTAATCCTCATATTGGACAGTATAACGAGATTAGTTCACAAAGTAAAGAAACATTTTTCTCTTCAACTCTTATCGGGGAACAGGAATTTGGTCGTGATAATTTGTTGAGAGATGGTGGTATATTACCGAAGGATGTACGACGTTTGGGGCCCTTACATTGAAGGTTTACAGGCTCTGAAAAATTTGTTGTAAGGGGTTGAATGATCACCTGGCGATTTACAAATTAATGCCATTTCTGAGTTATGGAGCGGAAATTCATTTGGGTTTCGGTCATTCTCCTTCTCCTTAACGAAAACAGCTTCATAATTCATGACTTTAAAATCATGTTTCTTGAATGCATGGTATCAACACATGAATTGAAATATATTTGTCATTGGAATAACGGTATGTAGTTATTGCAACATAATATGTCATCTAACAACCACAACCAGTAACTTCAACAGTCGTCAATGAATTTGATTAATGTACAAAGACAGAAAGAGGTGGACAAGAACCAGAACTTAATTCAACAAATTTACCTGTACTTTTCAGCGATGCAGAAATTGAAGGAGACGACGATGTGGATGAACAACCTATCCACACAATATAAGCATTATTGCATGAAGCAGCAGACACGGGGGTCCCAGTCAGTACTGCCAGGAATTAAAGTCCAGAAGAAACATTATCAGACAAATTTGCTGAATGAAGCAATGTAATGGCCTCCGTTATTGAAACAAGTCCTTGTGCAGAAAATGATAGGCAAACGTATAAAATAAATGCAATTTCGACAGTCTATACCAACACAATTGTCAATTTAGTTACTGTTAACAGAAAAATACTTCCGAGAGTTGTCAGATAAAGGCTTATATTGGATCTCGGAATGTCAGAAACAAACCTACAATTGGACTTTCCATCAATGTTTAAAATCCGAAACAAGATTGATAACCTGAAACAAAAAATAAAACTCAACGTTCATTTAAGAAACCAAAACATTTCACAAGTGATTTGTGGTTGATGTAGAGATACATTGTGTTTTATAACCCCACAGTCTCCATCTCATTTCACAAAGAGATGTATTGTAGTGTTACATCATGTAACACTACAATACATCTCTTTGATTAAAACGTAAAAAAGATGGAGAGTTTCATGTCATTATGACATAAAACTCTCCATCTTTTTCACATTTTACTTATGTTTCGATAAATTTGTATGTCTTTCATAAATGTTGATAAAATCTTATGTCTTTAGTAAACGTTGAAAGTTTTCAACTTGTCTACTCACCACATAGTAAACTATTAGTACCTTTTTGCATCTTCTACGCTTCATGTATCTGCTACACCCCATCATACATGATCTGGGACCGAGTCGAAAAGAAGACGAAATGAAAAAATCTTGCCCGCGACTTTGGTAACAACTTTATTTTTTCCGACAATCACTTGTTAAAGATGTTCCACTTCTTTTGCAGAAGGGGAAAGCAAACACTTTCCCTTTTTAAAAAATAAGGTGTTTGCTTTCCCCTTTTAAAAAAAGAAAACCTCTTGTCTCAAGGTAGAGAGGTAATAGATGCGACCGAGCGTCTAGGCGTATTGGAGGAGCTGTCTTGCAAGCTGACGCCCGTGGGGCGATCATGTTCTCTTTTTTATTGGTGCTCGTAACCAAAGAGAAAATATTAATGGTCAGTAGCAAGCTCTATCTCTACGAAATCATTGTTGATATGAAAATGACTTTCGAGAAAG
>JAULBU010013412.1:0-22312 GCA_032358235.1 Odonthalia washingtoniensis | reverse complement strand
GCGAATCTTCATCGCAGTTCTTTGGCAAATGGGGGATGTCGTGGCACGGTACGGCTGTGTTCCATCATGTAACATATAAGGAGTTGAATGAAAATTTTAGGAAGGAAAAGAAACGAAGAGAAAGGAGTAATCGGAAAAGGAGGGGTTAAAAAACTTATTAGATTCGTTATGTAAAACGAGAAAGGAACTTGGGAGTGGAATCCAGACGAAAGATAGTCTTGATGTGTTCTTTGTAGATCATGTTGGCAACAACAATACTACCCAGGATTGTACTGAGACCGTGAGTGTACTGGAGGCTCTCCTGCATAGGATAAGGAAACAATTACTAAGATGCTAGCAAATCTGTATTATCACGGACAATTCAAGGTGTTATAAAAATGATATGTTTTATGCGATTGGTGTTCAATTATGCGAGATACAGGGACTTAAACTAAAAGTAATCATCCATCCCGCATCCCAGGACGGAAAGAACATGGTGGATGCGCATTTTGCATTTGAAAAGAGACAATTATTGCGTTTTGTTGATGAAAAATGGATGTTATCGTTCCAGAAGATGTTGTAGAGCCGTTAACATGTGATGAAGGTCTACCAAATACAGCTGTGGAGTTGGTTGTGATTGATAGAAAAAAAATTTTGAGCAATGGGCTAAGGTAAAGATAACGGTGTTAGCACCTTTAGGAAATGTGGGTGAAATGGTAATGTGTAGAAAATACTGCGGGCGGTATGATGTACGATGATATCAGTATTCGGGTGGTTCACTGTTCGTATGTGTTTGATGTTTTGAAAACAGTACAATTAACAGTGGGAGACGCAGCTATTATGAATCGAAATGCTCCACAATGCGATGTTCTTGATGATGACACTTGAGATATGGGTAACGACATTAACGACGTTATGAGTGCAGATTACATCGACGAAAATTACAGGACAGAGAATGCTGAGGAAGTTAATGGAACAGATAGTAGTCGCGTCAACAGTACAGGAGAGATTGAAAGCATAACGCGCATTCAGGACAGATTGCTTGTAGGAAACCGCAGCAACATATTTGTAAGTAAAGAGGCAGGATTGTCAATCGTTTACATGAGTAACATACAATTATGAAAAAGGTGTCATTTTATTGACACTATGACGGCCGTTTCGGATGCAGCAGCTAAAATTTAACTTGTTGCAAACGACATGGAAGAAGAGGACGACGCAGAGTGTATTGAAACTGATGCATTACATGAAAGAACTACGTATGTAGCTGAACCTGAATCAGGAATTGAGGAAGAAGAGGTGAATGATGAGGAGACAGATGATGAGCCACTTGTCGCAGAGGAGGATGAAAACAATATAATAGAATTGTTAGAAGCTCAATCAGATGAGAAAGTGTGGGTCAATGAAGTTAATGTCACATGCTGTGGATGCTTGAGCATATATTGGACGAAGTGTAGAAGGGACAGACATGTATTGATATGTAAAGTAGTGATGTATGATAAAACGACATTGAGTCGCGCTGTTGGCATGGATTGCGATTTGATTCACAAAGAAGGTGGTGTGCTAATATATAGTCGTGCCGTACAGAATTCTTTACTAATAGATGTTGCTGTTCCAATCCATTTTCCACAAGCTGAGTATTATCAGGGATGGGCATGTAAACCGAAGAGAGGTGAAACTAAGGACGTAAATAATGTTGGATTTCACGACAGGGATATGAAGATGTGGTTCGATAGTGGAACTGCTCATCCAGGGAGTGAAAGTCGTATGGAAAAAGGTAACTGTGTTTATTTATTTTTGTCAACAATCTATTGTTGTCCTATTTATAGACATTTGACATCTAGCTACGTCTCACCGTGGAGTTCACTAGTGTCAATTCAACCAACATAAACTCAGTACAGTAGAATCAATCAATTCAACATACACCTATATCTTACAGTAAATCCAGCACACTGTAATCAATTGCTTACACTATAAGCACCACATTATTGATATATTATTATTATTATTGTTATTATTATTGCCAGTTGATCTCGTAGCAGAGTGGAAAGTAGATACCACAATAGTATGTTGCTGATTAATAGTCCAAATGTGAGCATTCTTGGGAGACACATGTCTTTTGGATACGACTAGGTGCACTCGGTTTCACTTTTGTACCAACAATGAGACCAGGGAGTGTTCCTTGTGGAAACAGAGGAACATCGCCTCAAGATGCCTAATATCTAATACTAAGGCAAAGTGAGGAAAAAGGTGGACCTTATTCTTTACTGCAATTAGGGAATCTACCAACTATGTCCGGTGCACCCTTTCTGACATTATGTTGAACCAGTGTAACTGAAAATGGCGGTGTTATTATGTTGAGATTGCAGCTGGGTTCGTAATGGTGATATGGATGGTGATCGCAATTGTGGTTGACGCGTCGCTGATGAAGCAGTTGATAAAAAATTGAATAAAAACAGTGATAGAAATGATGGTGTTTCCAACACCATTGCCTTGCATCTCACGTGCAATACTGAGACTGGCCTCATCAGGCATTCATGCATCACTGTTGAATTCGCTCCCGTTTTAACCCAATGAGATACCGAAAAGTCTTTCCATACCAGAGGTTTTTCGAATGTTGAGAAAACATTTATGGGTTTACCTTACTTATGCAACGTGGCATAATATACTATGGCAAAAACTTACACACCACACAATAACGAAAAACAAAAATGAAATATATTTTTTTGGAATTAGATAATTAAAGAAAATAATTAATTTACTTATATTTTTACATGTCATGTCATGATATCTATTCTAGCCAATGATTACACGGACAATGGAAAAATTAGGGATAACCAATAAAAATGTCCAGGTCACTATCAGTTGCTATCGACAAATTACATTCTCCATCTTTTATACGCAATGGACAATTTCATCAACACCCCCGCATCGCAACCAGAAGCATCCTAATACATCTTACAATCAACAGTAGGTAGAGACAACAACGCAAAAAGTGGTGCCCATTTTCAATTTTCGCCATGGAAGATCACCGACAAATACACGTCACTTCAGATTCTGCGAACAACCTTAATGTGACCGATAATGGCGTTGATTCCGTTGATATACCAGTGGATTGGATTATATGCAGGAGTGTTTGGCGCATATAGCTTCTAGCTTGGTTTTGAAACATCATGATATCAGCCTTCGTACCTTATTCGCCGGTTTCTACGATGGAATTTGTCATAGGAACAATGATGACATCGATACGGAGATAAAGAATGCATTTACGACGCATAACATGTTAATGATACCGGAAACCTCCTTTCAGACATATATGGGTTTCATTACGCACCATGGCTGCCGTATTTGCTACAGATTTCATACAAAACCAGGTTTTTATTGTGTACCTTGGCTTCTGTATTTTCTACTGCCGTTGTTAATAATTTCAGTATATACTTATTTTGAAGATGCCTCTAACTATTTGTTATGGTTATGGTCCTAATCTTATTTACTAACATTTTTTCGTTGCATATTATGTTTTTATAATTTTCGGTCTATTAATTTGCACCAATAAAGGAATTGATGATACAGTTGCTAAGAAAAACATATGAGCCTTTGTGAAGGACAGATTTGTCATGAGAAATCCAATTACTACGTGATACATACGCACAATTGTCGGTACACCGATGAGCAAAGCAACCCGTCGTATTTCAGAAGAAAGCTTGATTAGTTGGACGCGTTAGGGTGATATTTCCTGTAGTTGGTAAATGTTTTCATTTCCATTTACATGGGGAAGTCGTATTGTAGCTACCCATACCTCGTTTGATTCAACGAATCCGAGAAATCCACATACCACAAAATACCCAATCGTTCTCTAGTTATCTTCATTACCAGGAATTGTTGAAGAAGTAACTGAATGGTTCATTTATAAACATGTAAAAGGAACTTGTATTACGTGACCGATCATCAGCTTCTGATAAGGGTATGTTCCGTTTCTGAATTCCAAAAGTTGTTCTCGGTAGAAAAGACGGGTGATTGTATTAAAGGATTGTGCTACTTGTTGCCAAATTAGAAGTAAGAAGTTTTAACTGATCGGTAGAAATCTCCATGATATCAGGCAGACCATTCTGACTCTTCACCTGGCTTGCCTATATCCTTCCAGTTACAACTACTATTAGATTATATTGTGCACGATTGAGGAGGTGGAACCGTAGTGGCTCCTCAAATAGATCATTTAGACAAGATTTGAATGATGTAAAGAAATAGTTATGGTTTTTATTGACTGATCCAATTTCGATGCTTCTTGTGCTAGTAGCAGTATGGAAAGGTTACGAAGAGCTGAATTGCATTCCTTTTCAATTGATGAGGAAAGAATATCAATGTCTTCACAACTCGTCCCTGCCAATCTGCACAAAAAGCATGGAAGACTGCCGTGATATGTTTTTTTGGGTGTGTATTGCCGTTCAGGGCCGCCTTAAGTATCTGATGAACCACTTCTAAAGGCATCTCTGCAAAGTTCCTCACATGTCCGAAGATAGGTATACTGTGATGAACAAGATCAAGAGTGCGATGAAGGTTTGGTCGATCCATATTATTACCAAGTTCCCTATCCAATACTACTAAATCATCAATCGATGAATATAGTTGTTATATTATATCAATTACTTCTATTGAATTCCGCAGACTTCCATATATTCAATCCAATTTTAACGCACAGTCACCATCAATCGACAACCTTGGACACCAGCAAAGCTTGGAAATGACGGACTACAAATCTCGGAGGATAGCAACCGACAGAAATTCCCGTGGTGATTGCGAAATAAATAGCTCTGATATTGGTGCAGTTAAGATAAAGGCGGGAAAGAAATTGCCATGGAACGTAGTTTTTTGGAAGAAATATTGTAAACCGAGTTTTGTTGTGGAAGTCCGTTTACAACTAGATGTGAACATATCAAAGCGACAACTTGTTTACGTAATACTTTAGATTGTAAACAGTGAAAGAAGATATACAGGGTACCTCTGGTCAATCCCATAAAAGCATAATATGGAGACACGACAATTTCTGTGTAAGTATCAAACTTGTTGGACATTACTGGTACTTGATAGACTGTTTTTTGTATTATTGAAGCTTTATAAAGCAGGAAAAAGTAGAGTTGAAAAGTGGAAATTGCTTTAATAAGGAAACATTTCCTACGCGCATACCAATCGGTTGTCCATCTGACTCAGTTATGCCATTCTGACGAAGTTCAATTGATCGTTCAGCTGTCCTGACATAGCCTAGACGGTTGGAATGCATGAAAGATGTATGAGAAAACTCTGATCCCGTTTGATTCTTTCTCTTTCTGAAACTTCAAGCTGAACAAGGTGCATCAAAAGAATGGGATCGGACATCGATTGTGGAGAAGATACATGGTAGTCCGCATCCGTCCCAATGGTATACAGAAATATTTTCATTTCGATTTCAGAACAAATATGCCGTTGAATTATCTTTTGTATACCCAAGAATAACATCTGGAACTATGTATGATATTAATTTAGCCGTGCTGCATCCAGTTGGTGTCTGAGAGATGATTCTCGCAGAGTTGAAATCGATCTAGAAAGATGTGAAAGTCCAAGGGGAACTATGTAGCAGCCACAGTTGGATCCCTGGAATATAAAGGTGATGCTGGGTTGAAGTCATCGTAATAAATTTGAAAGGGGGATCTGATATATTTCAATCCATCCGATAATATTCCAGATCTGGGTACAACTTTTTTTGATGTTCTGTAACTTTTAGAAGATTCAGACTCTCTCTTCAATCTGCCCATTTTTGCAACTGTGCAAGAAAACTGCAGATGAATTTTGTTGTTAACATCTATTAATAACCACAGAAAGAGTCACTTTTGTCGTTTCTGTCTTCTGATGACCAACGAATAAAACAAAACTGTTTTAAAATTGATTGTTAGATCCGAAACCATTCATTATGGCATCAGTAGGACGTAGAAACAGAAAATGTCCCTGGTACCACTAAGTGATCCTTTTTGTTACCAACAGTAACGTCTGTTGAAAATTGCAAATGATTGAAAGTTATGTCAGAGAATCCTCCTCCGATAGTCTAAAACAGTTTTCTCAGAATCTGTACCATCACAAGTGAATTGACGTTTGAGAATGAAATTTGTTAATGCTTTTCATGATTTTTTATTTGATACTAACCATATTGTTCCTAACTGCACTTTACTATGGACGAGTGATGCCTTATTTCCTTGTATAGTCGTGTTTTTATCAATCAATGGTTCCAAAAAGGTAGGCACAGAAGTATTATACAGTTTTTGATTTATAGAGAATGATATTTCGTCATTTGGCCTTGCAAGATGCAAGTTGTCGCCGCTGATGACTGGCATAAAATTATTGAAAAATGTAACATGGGGAGACAGTTGTGATCAAATTGCCGAGGGGACGGACCATTTTCAGATCAACTTGGGTGAAACGTTCGGTCAGGTTCAGAATACATGACGAACTAAACCACTAAAGCCGAGACAACGATGAGGAGACGATACACGATGAAGAGTTATTCATGAAATCGGAGACGGGATCAAGAAACCATTGCAGGATGTTGAGGAAATTAACATATGTGACAAGCCCAGGAAGGTGCCCGTAGAGAAAGTTTCATAAGAAGAAAGAGCCTTTGAACAATCACGTTTGGATGAGCTCGAAGGACTCATGAAGGATGGAACTTTTAAACCCGTACCAGAGTCCAGCTTGAAAGGAAACCCTAGAATATTTGGGTCCCGCTTCGTTGATGAGTTGTAAAAGGTAGGGGATAGGTTGAAAAAGAAAAGGCGTGATGTACAAAACACTATGCTGACGACGACGCGGCAGCCATTGCGACGAAGCCACCGATGGTAGAGAGATTTTCGCAACTGGCTGCACTGTCCATTTCTGCATCATATCCACACCTGATAACATACACTGAAGATATTACCCAAAGATATTTACAATACGATACAGACTTTGAGAGGAATTTATATATACGGACGCCACAATAATTGGGATCACCACCTGGATACGTCCTTCAAGTAGTACGTCCGCTGTACGGTATACCCAAATCGAGATTGCATTGGTATCTTATGTAGTTAATCCACAATTTGGAGACGCTCAATATGAAACCGGAAAAAGCAGATCCGTCTGTACTCCTCAGATGATTGGATTATAGGATTGAATTCATATTATTCCAGGTGGACGACTCCTTAGGATTTGGTAATCAAGAGTTCCTGGAGAATGAATAGAAAGCATCACAGAAATTTAGATGAAAACCCAGAACACCCATAACCGATGACGACACTTCATTCAATGGAGTTAATATATCAAGAAAAAATCGACTCCCTTCTAATTATCCAATCACCCAGGTTGACTAAACCAACATATTGACATTGGAAGAAACGGAAAAGGACTCAGTAAGTTAAAGAGCTTTGACGAAATACATTGGTGTTAACGTTAGGCCCGACGTGTGCGCACTAATACAATTAATTGTATCCGGAAACCAGCCGACAACCGAAAAAGAATACAAATCTCTTAAGAAAAGAATCAAATAGCATAAATCAACTAATCATCAAGGCCTCAAATTCGTTCCATTTGATCTCAACTCCACTCGATTATTTTTACTCACCGACGCTTCATTTTCCATCGCCCAAGGCAAGAAAAGTCAACTTTGATATTTAATGGTAAAGGTGGACAAACACCATGAATGCAATATAGTACACTTCGGGGGTAATAAGTGTAAAATTATTGAAAAATCAGTTATGGCTGCTGCAATCCAAGTCCTTGTATTAGGCTTCGACTATGAATTCCTAGCCAAAGATTTAATTGAAGAGATCCTTGGTCAAACAATGAAGTTAGAAGCCATAATTGATAGCAAGACAGTTTTTAATAACGTTAATAAAAATGTACAAAGGGCAGAGAAAATATTACAAATGGACGTACTTGCTCTTCGCCAAAGCTATGATGTTGGTGAATTTGACAGGTTCACATGGATTTCTGGTACTGAAAACCCGCAAACTCACATACAAAACCAGTATTATCCACAAAATCGCCGATGTTTAGAATCATGAAATCCAACAACTTTAGAATTCAGCCCAAGGCTGGGGAGTGTCACACGAAGAAGAAAGTAACCGAGGGTTGAATCCTTATTCGACTGTACGAACGTTCGTGTGAATAACGGAAGTTGTAATGGGAAATGATGACAATGAGACGAGGTAGATGAAGGATGGTTAGAATGATGACGGCATGATGACGGTACAGTAAGATGAAGGTGGTTCTCAAGGTTCAATAGAGATGGTAGACGACGCCATTCACGCATGGAAGAGAGAATCGATTGCGAAATGAGTTTACAACACCGAAGGGAGAGAATGAAAGGAAGGGGCGGATGGCCGGAAGACTGTATGTGACACAATTCAGGCGAAGTTGTAACAAGTAGAAATAAAGGCAATAACGTATAAGGAGAAAAATAGGTACACAAACTTTCACCACTATACAGTAAATTAAAAAAAGTGTATACATCATTGAAAAGAATCATTCAGATAAGCAATCTGACAAATTACCGACAGTAAGATATTATTACACGTGTGATTGCTTTGGATCCAGAAGAAGAATTTGTCCAACATTAGAATACATACCCACCTCTGCCGGATGATGATCAATAATTAAAAATCAATTAGATCTTTCTAAGAGAAAACCCAGACCCCAGCTTTTAGTGACCCGAATTTGCTGAGGGGTAACTATTCAACAGAAAAGAGTGATCAATAAGAGACGTACAATCGAGTGGAATATTTACTACTACGAGAAGCAAAGCAATCAATTGGATAGAGAGATCCGATTACAGTCGACCGTAACAAAGTTGACGAGGACACGAAGTGCCCAGATTCGATTGATACGCAAAGTTACTCAACCATTTCATGGTCACAGATTCAACTATAGTTTATTTATAGTTAAAGATTCGATGCGACTTGCTCTACTTCAAAATTACGTTCATTTATTTTACGTTCAATTTTCTTTCAACTAATTTTCCTATTTAATTTGTTTTGTTTAATAAAGAAGTGGTAAGATTAGACATCCACGTACAGTACAAAACTGGTAAGACTAACACGCAAGCAGACGCATCATCGAGCCTACAAACATCTGCCGAAGCAATTGCGGACGACGCTGAAGACCTCCCGCCATTCACCATTCAGGAGGTTAAATCAAACTAACCAGGAGACATATTTCCTGTCGTCCAACAACGCCCGTCCACTCGATGGGAAGACACGTTCAACAAAAAACGTTTTGGATCCGTGTACAAGAAAGAAATTGCGAAATGACGGGTGACTATCACCAACTGGATGAAAATTATCTGGATGACTTCTCCACCGACGTGCTGTGCGTAATCTTAACGGATCCAACAAAATCAGACCCGTTATTCCAACAAATCTCCCCAGAGCAGCGAATCATCACGCAAAAATCCGAAGTCTTCTGTCAAACCATACGTCGAAAATTTGATGAGGGTGTGGTGCTAGCCTTCGGCTTCAAGGATGTCGGATTAATCATCCGGAAAGCTGAGAACGGACATCAAATAGTCATCCATCATTTTCCAAACGTGAGATTATGTTACATACACCATTAAGACAGACTCGGCGGTCACCCAGGGGGCAGGAAACTATACCAGGCAATAAGCCGTCATTTGTACCGGCCTACATGCGCAGTAGATTGCCTCGCCACCACACGGAGATGTCCAACCTGTGCCCACAGCCGCATTAAACTGCGTAAGAACACAACAGAAATTCAATTATTTCCAGCAGAAGCACCACTTGAGTCTGTCGCAATCGATGACTTGTGTGAACTTATCAAAAACACACGTGGCAAACAGTAAACACTGGTAATATCAGATTGCTTCACGAACTATCTAAGACCGTCCTTATGAAGGGGTTGTCATAAACCTAAGTCGCTAAAAACTTCGTGAACGAATGGATCTTCAACTATGGAACCGCAAAGGAACTAATCTTCGATAACGGGGGATGCTTTACCGCCAAGTTCTTCCAAGACGTTTGTCGGATCCTGAATATACCCAACGTTTTTACCACGACCTACTATTCCCAAACGAATGGAAAAGTAGAAAAGTACAAAGGGACGATGAAATCCGCTATGCGCAGCTAGTTGACGGATCACCTCAAGAATTGGGACATCTATACGGCTGAGCTGACATCATGTAATAAGATACGCCTATAACTGCCAACCACATAGTTTAACAGCGCTAGCCCCGTTTGAACTGGTATTATCAACGCCCTCTATCAGCATGGGCGTTGAAAGAATTATTATCAAGATTACAAGCGCCAAAGGAGGTCAGGGACACCTGGAAAACATGGTTGGAAACTGTCCTTTGTAAAATGAAGGGAAAGATCTATCAGGAACAGGCCCTTTACAAACGTAACTACAACGCCCGACTAAAGTGGCAGGCGGAGGAAATCTTACTACGAGATTGTGTATTATTACTCATCTAAAGATGGGATGAACGGGACCACCGCCTAAACTGGCTGCGGTAACTGACGGCCAGTATAAGGTTAATGATGTAACAGGAAATATAGTTGTAATAGAACGACCTGAGAGGTTGGTTGGGAGAGTTTCAAGATCATATGTAGTCCTGGAACCCAAGTTACGCACTCTAGAGGAAAATCAACAAGCCATACGTCTACTGACGGACGAAGAATCGACTTCGAAGTTATACTCGACTCCGTAGGAGGACAACAACCGGAAACTATCCAATTCAACAAACATGCCTCAGGATGATAATTAAAACCATAACGTCCTTAAAGACGACCTTGAACCGGAACAGAAGAATGAAAGCAGTATCAAGAGACGAACACGACGATTTATACTCAACCGACTAAACCTTGTAATGACATAATTGAATAATGGGATAAGGAGAAATGTATACACATCAAATCAAGTGTGTCACAATGAGAATTCATCTAATTTTAGAACAAGTCTCCTAGTCGACAGTAATTTCATTTAATGTTTTATTCATTCACCTATTAAGGTTTTGCCCAAACTCCACATTTAGAATTTTGAAGATCACCGACAGTATCAAACCAGAACCTACAGTAAAACGTGTAGAAAAGTGAATCTCACAAAATCTATTATACATACGATCTGAACCCATTTACATTTTAATAAAGAAAAGAGGAAACCAGAAAACAACAATCGAAGCGTAAGCATCACCAGGTAATCGGCTGAACCTCCATTAAGGTAAACAGAAGGAACCGTCGCGTAACGGCATAGACAAATCATTTTCCTAAAGGAGAAGCTGTCGCTAATTGGCCACTCTTGTTTAAGGGCTACTAGTGGCGAACCCAATACTAGTGGCGATTACACGAATACGTGTGACAGCGGATTTGCAGTTTTCCAGAGGCGAATCAGTGGTTACCATTCAACAGATCGTACCAGTCAAATCGTACGTATTTAGACATACGAAGGTGTTGCAGACATCGTTTAATTAATTAAAGGAGGTGACTATTGACCAAGAGGAACGGAGAGGACCCATTCAGTAATGGGGGTAAAAAGGGATTAGGGGCGGAGGGAAGGGAGCTGATTGATCGTTTGGAGAAGAGGGATTAAAGAGGGAAAGGAAGAGGAGATCCAGTAAAGAGGACAGTACAACAAGCAGAACCAAAAGCATGGAAGACGATAACAGCAACTGGGAACAGCAAGGACGAACAGAATACATCGGGGTAAACATACACACACTAAGAGATAGGGAACAACGACCAACAGTCGGGAGAAACAGAATAATACGTCATCAAATGGATAGTGGAACACGGCATCAACACCGAAAAACAGCACCCAAACGCAAAAATAGAAGATTTGACTTATCGAGTCCAGTGGTACGGCTACACACCGGCTGAAGATACCTAGGAACGCATCGGGAACCTCCCGAGGAATAAGTTAGTGAGCTTCTACAAAAATTAAGAAGATTGAGTTGCCGACCGATATTAACAACTCAATCACGGGATAGAATTGGATCACATAACCCCCAAAACTGGTGACCATAACATAGTAACAAAGAAAATGATAATGAAAAATCAACTGGAAGTCGGACATGGATTTAAGTGTTTGTTGGACAGTAGCGTCATTGTGGATGTTACAACGTCATTCACATAGATAATATAGACGTTCTTGTTCAAATGCTCAAATGGGTATACAGGTGTAATAACTTTTTGGGTCCACTTGTACAAGAAATTGTGATGGCGGAAAAAACGAAAACAACGACTACAACACTGGAGGAACTAACCATCATCAATAGACGTAGACTCCAACCCAACATCACACACAGCACCGACTAAAAACAAAACAGAACAGAACCTGGCAATTGGACATGAATTTCAGTGTTAATTTGACAGTAGCGTCATCACTGATGCCGCTCCCGGTGGTACAGAGCGACATTTGGAACATCGATGATTACACGTGCAACTAAAATTTTTTGAACTCACGGCATGGCGCCCAAATGACAACAACGCCGACAATGCCGGACGAAATTATCGTCCGCAACAGACACATACCCCGCCCGGTGGTACAGAAAGACATTTGGAAACACGATTGCGTTGCCATTCACATCGATGATTACACGTGTAATTAAACAGTTTTCAACTCGCCGATGGCACCCAAACAACAACAACGGCGATAACGCCGGCCGAACAAACATCCACAACAGAGGAAGAATCCAACCTAACATCACACACACCATTACAAAATAAGTGAAGAAAAAGTAAAAAATGGCCAGCAAGGAGATTAGACATGGATTTCAGTGCTAGTTGGAAAGTGGCGCCATTGTGGATGTTTCAATGTCATTCACATCGGTAATATAGAAGTATTTGTTTAGACGCTCAATTGGGATTACATGTGTAACAAACAATTTTTTTGGTCCACGTGTAAAATAATTTGCGAAATGAATACAACTTACCAAATGGAAAATAATTTGCGAAATGAATACAACTCACCGCATGGTGGAAAAAACGAAAACAACGGTGACAACACTGGAGGAACAAACCATCCGCAACGGACGCAAACTCAAAACCAACATCACACACCCGACCGATAAGGGGGGATCGGAGACTCGAAAATGTTTGGTGCTTTCATCATTCAACATAACAGAAGCCATTTTATGGAACAGTCAGCACTACACTAGTGGTCTCCTCCTCAACAGTACACAATGAATCACCTAATCCTGGTTCCGCATGACAACACTTACCTCTACTTCATAGGCGTCAGAAAAATACACCTCCAGAACAAGTGGCAGCAAAATAGGCAAAACGGATAAATTCATTTGGTTATGAATGAACAAAAGTACTAAACAACAAACTCTAAAAGAGGTAGCCAAATAGCAGACACGAATTAAAGACATGATGAAAACAAGAAAACTAGATCAAATATACGAAAGACGACCGCGCTTATAACCGCGTAACTCAACCTAACTCATAGTGAGGTAACGATCTTCAACCCCAGCCTAATGGAGGAACCTCCTGACCACTCCAGTGTCATAGTCGGTACCAACACTCCCAGACGCTGGATGTGAATTAGAAACAACTGCGGAATCAGGACTAGCACCGACATAAACAGGACCACAAGTCCCGGATGGTCCTCCATACGAGTAAACGGAACATTCAGATTCCTCCATCCAAGCATCGTCATGATCCCAACGGTTAGCACCGATCGACGGGATACGGTCATCACCATCACCACGGATATTACCGGCAGAAGTATCAACCCTACCATTTGGGACAGGGTCAAATTTAAATCCAACGGGAGACCCTCAGGAATCTTCGCACGCTGCCGAGCAGAAAAACTGTTCGCTTCCGCTTCGCCAATAGTATGACGAGCGAAGGGATCGTGATAAAACCACCCAGCCCTGGGAACAACTCGCCCACGTGAATTATCTTCTTTTTTCTCACCACGTGCACGCCACATGGGCGACCGTGGGTAAAATTGGACTGAGATGGCGCTCATCAACCTCAGACTTCCGGAGAAACTGACGCACAACATCATTCCAACCAACCACCGTAGTCTACAGACTCAAAGAAAAATGAAGAAATGAAAAGAAGAGAAACACCCACCAGAAGGCGGTGGCGTCTGATAGCATCTTCGCTCAACCACGAAAAGGTGGCACGCTAAACCACAGAAAAATTTGTAAAGTTAAAAACCACAGACCAATTTATTTATTCTGTTACTGCCAACACTCATCAAGTCAGAAAGCTTAACAAAGAGGAAGACTCAAAAACAAATCAAAAACAAACGAACAAAAAGTTTGGAAACTAATCATCGGAGACGATGCTTGTATCCCTATACAAAACATAATGGAATCATTATGACAAACACGGGCAACTATGTACACCAGAGGAAATAAATTTCAATCAACATATGTAATGTAGCTAAAATTGTCCGCTAATTTTGAAAATTTCGCGCCAACAACATCAATTTGAATTCCTCCTCAACCCAAACCACTTTTACAAAACATTTATGCCACTTATCAAGTGGTCCACGTAATGCGCTTCGCGCTTTGTGACGGAGTCGAGTGGTGCAATACTGGTATAAGTGCATACATTTTTAAACTCAATTGTGAGATTTGTTTCTTCTCCCAATTTCGTCACTTCTGTCACGTTTGCCACGTTTTCTGCGTTCGGCTTGATTAGGGCAATTGAACCATCAACCATGTGTTTCCGGAGATCTGTACACGCAGTACAGCACCTTAATGTACTTGACCTACTGTACGCTCCTCCTTTCGCCACCAGGCGAGGGGTGACGCCTGCTTAAGCGTCTTCAATGATAATAAACACTATAAAAATAAACACTATTGTTTCTCAGACTTCATCTACCCCCTGACTTGTATTTGTCGTAATCTAAAAAGCTCCCTCGTCTATGGTAGATCGTCCGCTGCGCCAGCGCTCGTAGACCAATCATCCTTACAAACGTGATCCCGAGCCGGAGATCGTCACCCGTGTCAAATTCAGGACCTGACGAACCGCATCCCTCCTCACGGAGTAATCCTTCGACTATAGTGCTATTCACATTTTCGCTAACCTTTTTTCCATCGACCTACGTCGTCTATCTACCATACCGGCGTCATACAAAAACCGGGAAGACAACCACCTACATACTCAATTATCACCCCACCCCCATTTTTGGTGGAGTGTACTGCCCACACAAGCTACCGTGGAACGAGGGCTCCGAAAACCCTTAGTGCGGTCTTCTTTCCTTTCTTTCTGGAAGTGCATTGTACTACAGAAGATGATACAGTAGACCCCGAGATATGAAACGGTGAACAAATAGAAAACACCCTGGGAAAAAAGCCACGTGATATACCAGTGAAGAAGGGATCGAAAGACTAACAGGCCTTTCAACACTCCAGAAAAGAAGAAGTAAAATGATTACTAAAAGATGACATTTTCTTGCCAATCCACGAATCTGTTCTAAAGGGTTCACCAAGAATATTTGGATCATGATTCATTGATTAACTAAAGAAAACTGGTGACCAAATTAGGAAGAAGTACCGTTTAGTGGACTAGAACGATGCTGACGAAGGCGCGACAACAATCTCCACGAGGTTGCCCACAGTTCAATATTTCTCACAATGCGTCGCCCTATCCATTGCAGCTTCGATACAAAATCGCTCAAGCTACAACAGAGATATAACTCAAGCATATACACTAATCAGGAAGGTGAAGTATGCATCAGGGCAAACCGCGAAATGGAACAACCAGAAGGAAACTTATTAAAGGTACAAAAGCGACTATACGAAATTCCTGAGTCCGGCTCCACTGGTACATGACCTATTTACCCCACCACATTGAAATCGTAAAGATTAGTAGAACTAGAACAGACCCATGCGTCTTAATTAGACTATCAAATGAAATTATAGATGGACTAATATTTTTACAGGTAGATGATTCCTTGGGGTTGGGAATAACGAAATTCTTGACAGAAGTAGAACATGAGTTAAAACGATTCAGATGAAAGCTGGGGAATCCAATCAGAAAAACGCCAACCAGATTCAATTACATCAGGATTACAATGTCCAACCAGAAGTCATTCAAGATCTCCCAAACAGAATAGATAGATAGGATGAAATTAATGGACCACTGGAAGGATTTCCCAATCCAAAGGGCCGTCGCTCAGTACATAGGCATGAATATTCTCCCAGAAATCTGCTCCTCCGTTCAGTTCATTGCCCCAGGAAATATACCAACAACTAAGGAAAAATATAAAGCGTTAAAGAAAGCCACGACTTTCCAAAAAGACACTAAAGACGAAGGACTCCAAGTCGTCCCACTCCACTTAAAACCCCGTACGAATCATGCTGATAATGGGTGCATTTTTGGCAAAAGCGGAAGGACTTAAAATTCAACTTGGTTACGCTATTCTCATGATAAATTTCAAAGTAAGAAGCAACATAATCAATTATGGTTTCAACTGGTGCAAGTGAACCCCCAGATCAGTAATGGCTACGGAAGTTCAAGCCATGGAGCTCGGGTTCTATTACGCATTCGTTGTAAAAGATTTAGTTGAAGAAATATTGAACAGAAAAGTGAATCTCGGTGCTATGGTTGATAGGAAAACAGTATTTAAAGTAGTCGGTAAAGATGGACAATCCGCCGAACGCTGATTAAATATTTAGGTATTGTAACTACGACAAAGTTATGACCGGGGAGAGTTGAGAAGAAATGCATGGATCACCAGGAAGTTGAACCCTGCCAACTCATTGACGAAATAAGTACTTTCAAAAGTGGCACCCCTTTCCAAAATAATGCGTACAAACCAATTCAATTTGGAACCGGAACTTTGGACAATGTCGAATGGAATTAAAATGATTGGAATTTTTGTGATTTCATCATCTCACATCGCCCCGACCCATTCGTCCAACAATAAAACGTGGTCGCTAAGATGAAGGAAGAGCAATAGACGACGGCGACGACGCGAGAAGTAACGTCGAAGGTGATAAATCAATGAAGCCACACGAAGACGGTCACGACGCAGGCAAGGCAGACATAAAACGCAGCGATGATGGAAAGTGAGATGTTAGAAAAGGTGACTGTGAAAGTCACCAACACGGGAAGAAGAAAGTAGAGTAAGCATGAATAAATATCCGTAGACCAAAGCCAAAATAAGGAAGACGAAAAACGACGAATGGGAAGCGTAACAAGAAAATGCTCGTTGGCATACGGACAGGGTACAAGAGAAGAATTGTATAAAAAGGAACAGGGTAGTATAAGGAACAAATTCACACATTTTCTCAATCACTATGCAGTGAAAATATTTATTCAACTAACGAATAATGAAGCAACATTTACACGCATCAATAAGTAATAATATCTACTGCAGCATTAAGAACTGGAAACAGTAAAATATCATTACATGTGTATCTTAACTGGCTTGAACAGGAATTAACCGACATTTAAATGCATTAAGAATTAATAATATCTACTGTACCATTGAGAAATACTAACAGCAGGATATTTTTCACTTGTAATTCAACTGATCTGAACTGGAATTAATCCAACATCAAATATACGTACCACTGGTATGTATACTAAAATTGGATTGAAGTCGTCTACAGCGTGGAGTGGCACTCCACGCTGGAGAAGACTTTAATGTTTGAAGAGGTGCAGATAAATAAATAAACCTGGGAACGAGCACCATTTTTCTTGAAAAAGAAAATCCATCGGCAGAAGGGAAACATGGCACTAAATGCGCCAAACGGTAATTAAATGTCAACGCGAGGAGCAAGAAAGATCCCCACGCTATCAACGCGTGATTCTGATCTTCCATCGACTGATAAAAGCGTCGATAGGAATACAATAGTGTTCTTTTGATCCCTGTCTTCGAAGTCACTTAACTGTGACAGGACAGCGTTAAACACCTGAAGCACCAAGTAACTGCGGCTTTTGCGTTTAATTGACAGTCAAAAAATCGTGAAACTTTTCATTCTTTTCCACGCTCTTGTAACTGATAAAGACAGAAAATTTAGCTACGTTGTACAGTTATTTGGCCTTTTGGTATTTACGTGGGTAGACCATTCAACATTGACAAGGACGTCAGCGTGGTGGAGGTTGACCAGGCCCCAAACAATGATACTCAATTCTTGCGAAGATGAGATCAGTTTGACAGAATCAGCTTCCCGGAGATGGAGGTATTTTTCTTGGAACACGGAACAGTCTGGTTGTCCTCCCCGACCGTAGTCCCCCTTCGGTTACGTAGTACCTGGGCATCCTGTACCTTTCTCCCCGATACTTAGAACGAGACCTCCTGATAACTTACGTCATCGGATGATGAGGATCCAGAGACATTCGCATGGTCAGAATCGGAATTTAATTCTTCTCTATCCGTATTCTCGGCGTTAATAAGATTTTTGGTAAATTAAGGTTCCAGTGGTAGTACCATGTCTTGATCAATGACATTCATGCACGTCATGACGTTTTCAAAATAAATACGCGCGCGGAAGCGTTCGAGCGTCGGGTACCAATTATTACATCTGAATGTATAGTATCGAAGAAGAGGAAGCTCAGATGAACGATAACATCTCTGAGTGTGATGGGAAAATCCTTGGATGCACCTAAAGTGGAGCAGGTGAAGCCATTGGCTACGTTGACTTCATGGGAGGTAAAGGCGGGTGTTAGAAACAACGTTTTCACCAGATATAAAGAAGTAATATCCGGTAGTGCGCTGTTATGTAGTAGCCTACTACAGTTCACGGAAAGGACTCCTGAACACTGAGGTTCCGTAAGTCCTGTCCGTGAACTTTCTTCTCTATGCATATCAAGACGCGTGGGAGTTCAGCTTCAAGATGTTCAGCTTCTTGGATGATTGCGGTAGTTTTGTGTAGGAACTTCACACTTAGTAGAAGGCTGAGGTCTTTCATCGCCTCTACAGCGTCACCTCTTAAATGTTGACCAAACGAGAGACTGGATGTAGCATTTTCTAGTTACTTGGCCACATTATATTCTGGTACGAGCTTGAGAGTATATGTGTTCTTGGTTTGGGTTTTCTAACGGGCTTTCATATTATTTTGCGGTCGGGAGAACTCCATATGTGCGCGGGTCTGGAAGAGCTGGTTTAGCATGTTGAGAATCGGGACATAACCTTCTACTCGACGTTCTTGAGTAAATGTTGGACATCTGCAGAGTGCCTGAGGGCCAGGAGGGCTTCAGTCTCCTCCTCTTGTGCGTGTTGATGTTTAAATGGCGTTTCAAAGTGGTGAGAGTTTACAAATAGATGCCAGAACGTGGTGCGCCTGAGTCGACGCAGAAGGGGGGTTGAGACGTGCGAAAGTTGGAAGGGAGAAGAGTTGAAGAATTGAGGATGTCGTTGGTGATACATTCGATGACTGTTAGATGATAGTCAGCGGCTGAAGTAGTAGAAGCGGGAGTTGATGATATGGTGATGGCCATCACGGCGGAAGGTGTACATTACTCCGTGATGAATAACGTTTCAATTATTCTTTCCATTTCAGGTGTGCAATGGAAATTTCAATTGAGACGTTTTTCGACAATGTTGGAATCGTTATCGAATATGTCCGTTCCGTGGTCGTCAGATGGTATATCAGTGGATGTATCAAGATTGTCAAACAATGTCGCGATTTATTATGGGGTCTTCTCGGTTGGTGTAGCCCGTTCATGAATTTGTCTGAAGTTTCATTAGGTTGGATCTAGTTTTCTATATCAGAATCAATTACCAAACCCGCCCATTACGGTCTCCGGGCAACGGCCATTGTTAAGGTGGCAGGAGATATAGGATCAAATGGAACCGGAAAGAGATCAGTGTCCAGGAACGCACGGTTTGTGGCCGCACTTGTGTCAAGATCTTCGGCTGCGGATTGCGTTCTGCACCATGGGAAGAGTGCTTGGATTTGAATTGGATGTATATAGTCGGTAAGGTTGATTTTTGTTGTAGTTTTTGTTGAGGGATTGTGGACGGCGTTGGGGATTTTTTTAATTAGATTTGAAGTTGTGCTGGAAGTTGTTTATATAAAGAGATTATGGACACGTGCCGTATTGAACCTATCCAGTGAACGGCGTGTTTGTGGGATTGGTAGATTTAATTGAGAGTTTTTACCGAAGTTACGTTGATTCGTTGAGTAAAGACATAGTTGAAAACAGAGCCGATTTGAAAGTGTTGTATGTATATGTTTCTGAAAGAAGTTGGGATCTGGGTTTTATGGACAAATCGTAAGTTCCGACCGCTAAACTCAAAATGCGCGATTTGTATCCATCATTACATAAATCTAGCATTGTTGTGAAAGATGGTCAAGCAAGGACGCCAGACGTATTAGGGCTTGGAGTTATTCCACAATGGATTCTTGGAACATGAAGGCTTGAAGATTTAGGTTTTCCATCCTTGTTTGTACGTCTACATACCGTGCGTCGCAGTCAAATTCATTGAGCATTAGTTCGAACATGATTTAGTACGACATGGTGATATTTTCGATGAGGAAGACGAAACTGTACGCGGGTTACAAGGAAGCGATGACGAGAAAAGATACTTTTTGTTTTAATATTAAGTTGATTTGGGAGGAATAGTTGTCGTAATCGCGAATTGTTAGAATGATGCTGTCATTTATACCGCCTTAAAAAGACGGTCGTTAAAGTGTTGAGACATTGGAGTAGAACTTTTAGACGATATGTCTTGTATTTGTGCTGAAGTATGTTTGGTCGTAAAGTTTTTGTTAGAAAAATGAATATTTTGGAGAAGTTCGTACGCTTCTGGGGATGATTCTAGTTCTAGGAGCCGTGTCAAGAATGGCATCACCTCTGGTTGTTCAGCAGTTGAATGACTGAGGATTGACTTGAAGGGATAAGAAGATGCAGGATTAGTAGGAGGTGATGGAAAAGATACGTCATCGGCTGAGGTTGGTGATTGTATCGCCATAATTTCGGATGTAAGTGATTGATATGTATTGACGATGTTCTGAAGTATCATCAGGTTGACAAATTTCAAGGATGTAAGCCAAATGTGATTTAGAATTTCGTGCTGTGAGATCTCGAATGAGTCCAGGTCCAATTTAGCGGGAAGGTTGAGGTACGGGTCTGGCATTTTATATAATTTAGCTATGTTTATAAGTATTGATGAAGTTGTAGTTGGTGAAGTGAAATGTTTTTCAGTGAAGAGATCCTTTGTGGTTGGTAATTATGATCTGCACGCCTCAATTAATTACTATATTGTCAGTATGAAGGTAGCTCTTGCTGTGATCGGGTATAATTCCAGCTAATCAATGGCTGATTAGATGAGGTTCTTTATGAACGTTGTCTGTATCGAGTAGTTGGTGAAGTGCTTAAGATATCGGCAACGACGGATGATATGCGATTCCGTGGAGGGAATTGATAAACCATGAGCAGAAAATGGTGAGGGTGGTGTTTGAAGAGAGCTCGAAGGGGTATCGGACATATTGCTTGAGTTAGCTGGTGAACAAAGAGGGAAAAGAGTTTGAAATTGTTTTGCTTATTATGTTGTGTCGTATTGTTCGAATACGGATTGTCGAAAATCTCACTGAACCAAGTTGTGGAGGTTGATTAGTGGAAGTACAATCTGCCACTGGTCGACAATCGTTGGAAGAATGAGAGCGTGAATATACGAGTTGAAAGATTAATTCAGCAGGAGAGCATGAAAATGGGGGTTTGAAAGATTGATTGGCAGGGGAGCGTTGGGGGTCCAAGTGTGGTAGGCTTGATTTGCAAGAGAGCGTGAGGATACTAGTGTGATAAGAATGATTCAAAGGAGAGAGTGAGTATGAGAGTATGATAACAATTGAAAGATGAAAGATAGTTCGGAGCGCGATAATTGAGCGACGGTTCTCTGTTGATAAAACGATCCTTGCAAAAACACTAATGTTGTTGCAATAACTTGACGTTAGGATTTGTTATTGTTGAGGATATGTTTCATTATTATTAAGAGTAAAAAGGAGCAAAATAGAGAGAAAAGGAGTATGTGATATTTTTTTTGTTATATGATTCGTTCCTTAAAAAATAAGAACCATTTTGAAGCCTCTATTTTGGTCGTTGAATGGAGGAGGGGAAAGGTGTTCTTAGACGGTAAAAGCAGGAAAATGAAAGCAGGAAAAGAAATTTAAAGAAGATTTTATAAAAAGAGCCACACTGAGGAGGTGTCGAAGAGAAAAGTGGGTGTCATTTTTTAAGTTTTTGAGTTGCGCAATCAGTTGTCATTTTTAAAGTACGAATTTTGAGTGATTTTGTACAGTATCTTGCTACCAGTATGCCATGCGCACGATAGTTGTACGCCACCAAAAGAAAATATTTGCACAGTGTATGAATTTTTGAGCATACACTCGACTACAGTACAAAAGTGG
>JAULBU010013401.1:0-22327 GCA_032358235.1 Odonthalia washingtoniensis | reverse complement strand
TGTTTGAGTTGTATTAAATACAGAGCTCAGAAACGACAGTGGTTCGTGTCTTTGTGCATCCAATTCCTTGTCCAACTAATTAGTAGGGCATTGTGTCACCACTGCCGGCCAATTAGAATTGCTGGCATCTGTATAAACGCATAAACATTTTTGATGGTCTCGATGTGCCAACTTTACGATGGTTCGAAGCTGTTATTGTAGATCGATATACGGATCGTTGTTCATAGGGTCCCAAGATAGCTGAGATAGTTGTATATTCTGGACTGACTTCGTTGTCCGCTTTCCGGATATACTGTAGACTTCTTCCAGAATTTCTCGAAGGATTGACACCCTATTAGCATAATTTGGTATAGAGCCGGACATCCACTGGATGCAGTATACAAATTGTGATAATTCTGCCGCGGAAATAGGCATATGCGTATTCATACATCCACTTAGATTTCTTCGATTACAGGTAACTCAGTCTTTGTCGATAATACGCCCGAACCACTTTATGCTCTATGGGAAGAGCACGGATTTTTTAGCAGATATTTTAACCTCCGCGCAACACACATGGGAAAACACCCTCCAACACCTTAAGCAGTTCGTTTCCCGAGATGGTGTGGAGGAAAAAAATCATCGAGCCCGGCTTTCAAATTATCTCCGAGTTTCGCAAAACAAGGCTCAACTGGAGATTGGAAGTTCGCCATACAGTTATTGCCCGCTTGTAGAGTCCTCGTTGGTTTAACCATTCCACTTGGCATCAGGAGACTGTGAACAGTCTGGCTTTTTCCCTCCAACAGTAGCTGCCAATATCCACTGAAAAAATCTATGCAAGCGAAGAATTTGCTCCCGGAAAGGTCCTGTGGTTCTGATTTAATATGTGGCATAGGCCAAGCAACCAGGATTGAAGCATCATTAACCCCCCTCAAATCAAAAGTGAGCCTTAAGTTTTCTGGAGCCAGTTTCGGGACCAACAGTGTTGCTGCGGCCCAACTAGCGTTATTCTTCGGTTTTATGAAATCGAATTCTTCTAGTTTGTTGACGTAGTCACCCATAAATTTCCTTTTTTCAGCCGTGTATCGACGAGCCTTTTCTATGTGAGGAATGTAGCCAGTCTTCAGAGATATGTTTATTGGTTCGACGTCAGCGGGTGGATCTAGCCCAAGTCTTAGGAGAAATATGTTCCTATGTTTGATCATCATGTCGCTCAACCTAGACCCCCTTTACAACTGAGGCCGTTTGTTTTAGCTTGTCTGAGAATATTTTAAAGGCGTCATCCACTTCCTTGTCTATCTCCTGACCTAAATCAAGCCATGCTTCGTCTTTTGGTTCTGCTTCTTCATCGTCTTGGGACGCTACAGAAGAATGGAAAGTTCCAATTACTTGGTTGGGCTCCGTTGTCAACAGACGTGTAACAAATCATTTCCTATACTATTCAGATGATATAAGGATGATCACGTCCACGGATCCCTCGAATCTGTCACAAGCTGCTTCAAGAAATTCCCTTTTATTGAGACCCAAGGCCTCAAGGATCGGTCTCCTTAGAACTAGTTCCCCTACATCATGCGTGGAAACATACCACGAAAATTTGCGCAGAACAAGTGCTTTTACGTGCATAATATGTATTGCTGTTGTTACAATCACTTCCCTGTTACAAACGACAAAGAGGGGTTCTTCCTATTCAGATCTTAATGCGGCCAATCCAAATTTACGCTTGTACGAAAATTGTTTGACAACTATATCAGCCCGTTTGGCAATCAATGCTTCCAAAAGATCTGGAGGCATAAGATTAATGTCGGAGCCGTTGTCTGCGCAAAGGACCCTTGTCTCTACTACAGCGATTTTTGCCTGCACTAATGAGCTGTTATCGCTGTTCGGTTTTCCATATTTATTTAAGACCACTTTTACAAATCTTTTCTTCTCTTTAAATTCTTTGAGGGGCATTTCCCGTTCTTCTTTTGTTACTTTTGTGCAGTACTTGATATAGTGCCGCTCATTTTTTGACGCACATGGGTAATGGAGGCCAATTGGTTTCGGACGGTCCGGGGAACTTTTCGTCCCAGTTGATTTGTTTAGGGACTCCGCTTTTCCGTTTCCAGTACGGTTGTGGTTCTTGGTCTTAGTCGTGGTTGTTCAGGATTGTTTGAACTTGATTTTATCCTGTGTAATTGCCTCCTTGAGAAGCAGACGGACATATGGTTTCAAAGTTCTCTTTAAGCCATGTTGGTATTACAGATGGTCTTTCATAGCAGTTTTCAGGTTTTGGGGGGGAACAAATGTTCCTGTATCAATTTGATAGGTTTGCCTGGGTTTGACTCCTTAAAGTATTTGTAACCAACTCCTCTTAATCGGGAAAAGAATTCGTTGATGAATTCTAAAATCTGCACTTCTGGGTCCACAATCTCCATCGGTACTCGAATACCGCGCAAGGCTTCCTGAATTGCAGTAGGGTTGATATCTTCACCTTCGCGGTGTTTGATGATTGCACAAATAAATGCTTCTATATCTTTTGACGTGACGTTTTCTACCTCAGCATCCTTTGCTATTTCATCAAATTTTCCAATAAAATGCATACCTTTGAGCAGTTTTCTATGAATTGAAACTTTACATGATGCAAACTGCATTGACGGAACTTCCTTCTTTTTCCAGAAACTTCATCTTTGTACCTTTGGGACTCTTTTAAGAACTTGAAGACCTTCTGCGGGTCGACGCTGCGTAACACAGGGTGAGAAACAGATTGAAACAGTGAACTACGCACTGTATAGTTCATGGACACGTCACCTTCATTATTTTCGCTCGACGAAATTGTATCGTCGGGGTGTTTTGAAGCAGTTCGTCTCGAATTAGTTGTTCTCGTGATGACCATTGCCCGTCTAGCTCTTTGACCTCTGAAATAATCTCTCCTGCAGGACAGAAATTTCTATATACTCTCAAAGTTCAAGTTGTTAGATCGGTAAATATAGATTCTTTTATTCTTTAAGAGCTCCCGACTAGATTTTTAATATATACTATAACTCACGGGGAGCCACATGTAACGTGGCACATAAATGGCATGACACCAAATTGGCCATATTTTGTTTGCACATAAATATGGTAACAGAGGTTTAGACGTGGAAAATTTCTAAACATGGCACCTTCGGAAAGAAGGTTGCCGTTGGACTTTTCTAGTTGTACTCAAAGAGAGTACTAGCCTTACAGTACATCTACACAGCGCGACTTCATGACTTCATTTCAATGGAATCTCCTAAATGCGGAGAAGAATTACAGGAACGAGTTTTCGCCGCAAATTGGATGAGGACATGCATCCCAGAATATACAACTAAATTGGAACCTCTGACTGAACTATTGGAATTGGTTTATCGGAAGGCTGGTAAACGTACGAAGCGGGCAGTCTCAAAAATTCTACTAGACCATGTGGGATGGAATTAAAAACATATTGCGGCGTTTAATGCTACTAAGGAAGCCCTAGCAAATACAGTTCATTTGGCAAACCAGATCCAGAGAAAGATTTTTGTCTTTTTACAGATACCAGCGATAAACACTGATCAGGAATGCTCACTCAAATGCCTTAGAAGGACCTCGCCTTATTGTTTGGAATACAAAGCCATGAGCCACTAGCATTTTTATCAGGATCCTTTTCGGGATTCAGTTATTATTGGTCGAATCCAGAAAAAGATGCAGCAGTGACAACAGTTAGTGTGGAACGTTTAGATAATTAATTATTGCGACGAAATGGTTTTAAAAGTTTTACTGACAACAGTAATTTGTCTTTTATTTTTAATCCGGGAAAAGAGTTGTATCGTTCAAATTCAAATTCCCTCAACAAAGTACGTCCTTGGGGGATGGTACTTGTTGAATAGCCTTTCATCTGGAATTAATCTATTCCAATATCACTGTAATTAGAGAAGACCATCTTGTATTACAGTACCGCGTTTGGGGTACATTACCTGTGCGATTTTTCATGTGCATGTTATGAGATTGTCACTTCACTACAGTGGGTTACCAAAAAGTATCATATAGAATCTGAAACTGAGATAGAATAGTGAAAGTATGATGGAAAAGGTAACTGTTTTGTTTATTTTGGTCAACAATCTATTGTTGCCCTATTTATAGACTTTGACATCTAGCTACGTCTCACCGTGGAGTTCACTAGTGTCAATCAATCAATCAATATGGCCTTCATTACAGTAAAGTCAATCAACAACGCGTTTGCCAAAGAAGTAACACTGTACGCAATTTTCCCATGTACTGTAAGTAATTACTTGCACTGTAAGCACTGTACATTTTTCGATGCAATACCACGCTGGCGCATTTCTCATCACTAACAAATAGTATAGAAAAGTTCTTTTGAAAGACAACCTAAAAAAGTAATAAAGAGTAATTTAGTTATTGACAAAACAACGAAGACGCTGTAATTTACTACAGGTTATGGGCACAAATGTAACGCAGCTTTAAGAAATCGTTGAGAGAAAATAGTTGACTTGGATTCATTACTTCATCACACCATCCGACAACCAGGGACGCACATCAACAGGCAAGAAGATCAAATGGTCCACAAGCCAAGATGGCGAACTATGACAACATTGAACCCAAATTCAGGGTCGAAATTTTGACAGGTGACAACTATTTTATATGATCGAAGCGAATGAAAATGGTGCCAATGGGCAAGAATTTTTGGCCCATAGTATCGGAGGAAGAGAGACCAACTGATGATGATATAGCTGAAGGAAAGAAGGCATTTCGGTATAGAAGCCAGAATGCCATGTCCACCATCATTATGGCGATCAATGACGACTGTATGGGAGCGACTAAGGATAATGAAGATCCGAGGGAACTATGAGAAGACATCAAAAGCAAATACAATCACAGCTCTGCCACTGCTGTAAGAACGCTTCTGACTCAATATCTTACAGCCAAGATGGAAAATTAAGAATCAATCACCCGATACACTGATCGGGTTTCCACAATGGAAAAAGACTCGTGGCGATGGGAAAACCACAGAGTGACGAGGACAAGCTCCAGATCCTACTTTGAGGCCTTAATTCACGGTTCGAAGAGACCCGGGACCTTATCCGCGAACTGGGACGGGATAGTAATGGAGCTGTGCAGATGTTGATCCCAAAAGAGGCAGAAATGGAGGCATCTAATGGATCTAAATCAAATTATCATCCAGGAGAAAAAGCACTATTCATTCGCCACGCTCGTGGAACATGCTACTAGTGTGGGGAAGAAGGTCACTACAAGTGAGAATTCTCCAAGTCACAGTACGCCAAATCATATAATTATGATTTAGGCCGTAGGAATAGGGACAGAAGGGGCCATTCAAGTGGTTATAATAGGAGAAAGTGTGGTAAAGACAAGGGTCAAAAACCAATGGCATGAATAGTCCCGTCTTTATATCGTTCTGCACACCAAGGGGAGTTAGATTCGACTACCAATATAAAGGACAGATGGTTCATTGATTTAGGTGCATCGAAACACATGACCAACAATGTAAAATAGCCGGCGCCGAAAGGCTACCTAATCTGGATGACTTCAGTCGTTTCTACTCGGTTTCTTTATTAATTAGCTGGAAAAGGTGATTTGGTATTCTTTGCAATTCGTAGAATTTTCGGCAATTGATCTGAATCCTGGTGCGAGCTCACACCTTTGTGGATGAAAGATCGAAAGTACCTTACAGTATCCTTGTCAACTCAGTTCGCAGTTGACTGCAATCGCAACACAATGGGTGTGTAGGAATTGGCTTTGCTCGTCATGTAGAATGATTAAGTCGACGTCGGCCCGTTGTGGTTGGATATTTCCTCCGGTCGAGATCTCTCTTGATGCGAACTTTGACGATAGATGTCTTTTGTTTTCGAAATTGTTACTATTGCTTTAATTAAATATACCTCCTCTTTTCTCTGCCGAAGACAAAGAATGTCTCCTCTTTATACCCCCAGTTTGGTGTCAGTTACTAGTCCACACGTGTGTGAATTCAATGTACCATTTGTTTAATTTGGTAAACATACCTAATTACGACAAGTGATTCTAGCACGTGTGGATCATCGTTTTAGTTCGCTCATGTACCGCATTTAGTCCTGCCCATTTGCGGTTTCGAGTTTTAGTCGTACACGTGTCATATTCGTTCTATATGATTTGTCATGTATGGTGTTTTCCTTATTCGGTGGCGTTTCAATTCCTGACTCTGGGAGTCGCTTCTGTACCAAAGTGCAAACCAAGTTGCAATACCTCTCCTTCTTACCTCTGCTCCTGTTTAGTGAGTTGTTCTTTCTCGTCGTTTGCCCGTCAGCCCATCGGTGTCCATGCACCGTTCTCGACCCTGCCGCCATTTTCTGCGTTCTCCTCCCTCCTGGCTTACCACAACCATTCTGCGCGTAGCTTTCCTGGCAATGCGACTATACTAAGATCCATCATCTTCGCGTCGTCTTTTCTTGCCGCCTTCATCAGTGCGTCCATATCAGGACATCATTATCCTCATCAAGTCATCATCATCAATGAGTATCTCATCCGCATATAATTGTCAATTCTCATCATCATCAATGCACATCATCTCGCATATCACCATCGATTCTCATCGTCATCAATTCACATCATAATCAATGCACATCATCATCCGCGCATCATCATCATCACCTCACCATCAAGCACATCATCATCAATGTACGTCATCATTAATGTATTTCATCATCCGCACCTCATCACCATGAACCTCACTATCGAGCACGTCATCATCAGTATATCACCATCATGCACCTCACCATCAACCACATGATCATCCGCACCTCACCATCTTGAACTTCACACGAACGGAGGTATCGATGAGTCACATAGACAAACAGTGCGGATCTACTAGATGGAATGATAGGGATGGAAGATGTAGTTGAGGTTGGGGAAGGAACTACTAACAAAGTCAAGGGGATGGGGACACTACACGCAACTGTCGT
This sequence comes from Odonthalia washingtoniensis, assembly GCA_032358235.1. NCBI lineage: Eukaryota > Rhodophyta > Florideophyceae > Ceramiales > Rhodomelaceae > Odonthalia > Odonthalia washingtoniensis. The sequence continues at coordinate 15,401 of JAULBU010013401.1, read as the reverse complement.
TGTGGATGGACAGAACACATAAGATAGAGGCCAAGAATGTAGTTTTCGTTCCAGGTCTGACCACAAATTTCTTGTCAGTCAGTTGCCCGCGTCGGAAGGGACTTTCAGTAGTGTTTAGAGACGATGAAAACATTTCCGGTCGGGGAATAGTCGCGATCAAACAAGGGGTGGGACGGGAAATGATAGCGTTGGGATTTGAAAGAAAGTTTGGTCTATACGAAATATTACTCCGCCATGCATATCATACATTACCCAGTTCAATGATAGTTTTCGAGGAGCATATTGGCACCTACGATCCGGACACTGCGGGCAAGATACACTAAAACGGACACAGAGCATGGTACATGGAATGGACCAACTTGGAAAACATGACAACCGGACTGTCCCGGAGTGCCTCATTTAAAAAGTCATTAGAGAGCCCAGAAAAGCAATAAAGGAATCGGACAGAAAAACGTGGAAACCACTTCAATTGGTCAACAGTGACGTTTTTGGCTCTATCTGTCCCAGGTCCAGAGGGGGTCAGAATATTTAATAACGCTCTATGATGACTACACAGAAGTATATGCAGTTTGATTTATGCAGAGTAAAAAGGATACAGGTGAGATGCTGAAAGAAATGATTCCTGGACTAGAAGAAACAGATGGAAACAGACATGTACACAAAATAGAGCTGCATAAAGAGATGCTAATGAATATAAAAAAGATGGAAAAGAAAAGAACTATTAGAAGCATACGGATGGACAATGGCGGGGAGTACAGTGGTAAAGATATCTTGAAATGGTTTCGGAAGAAGGAAATACATCCCGAATACACCCCGCCATACTCACCAGAGTTCAATGGAAGAGCAGAGAGACTGAATAGAACCTTGTTAGACAGGGCCAGGGCTATCCTAAAAAATTCGATGTGCTTCTACAAAGGGATATGTGGGATAATTCCTCCTGCAATGCGAACTATATCCGTAATCGCATGTATTCGCGAGCCTGCCTGGAGATCGGCTAGACTCCTATTGAGGCATTGGCAAGAACCAAGCCGGACATTAGCCACTTCAGGGAGTTTGGTTGCAAGGCAGTGGTGTATCTACCTCATCAGAGAACAACGGAGGGTAAATTTGGAATCCGAGGTGAAGACGGATTGCAGTAGGCTACAGTACAGAGGGAGGTCATAAAATATTCATTCCAGGAACTGAAAAATTTAGAATCACTATGGACGTGAAACTAATCGAACTAGAACATAAGACAGAAACAAGAGGAGGGTCATCACAGGAGGTCGATTGGGATAGTGACGGGGATGAATGGGTGAAACAGGCTCAGGTGCCTGATATACCGAAGATTGTAGCTGCTTCACGTACCAAGGTCCCACAAGATCCCTGTAATTAGTAATATTAATTACAATATAGAAAGCGAGGAGCAAGATGAGCATGTGCAAGAGGATGAAAATGAGTCAGCCAATCTGGGAAATCTGACTCACTATCCTGATATTTGCCGAACGATAAGAAACACGCAACCTCCGGACAAGTACTCAACTTTTGCACTACCCTACAATCTATTACTGCAAGTGGAAAATCAGATGATCCGCTTACATTCAGGGAAGCAGAAGAAAGCGTAGACCAAGAAAATGGCGGGAAGAAATGAACGAAGAGATAAGTGGGATCGAGGAAAGAGGTGTCTGGAAACTAGCAAACCTCCCATCGGGGTTCAAAGCTATTGGTACCAAGTGGATATTTCAAAAGAAGATTCATGAAGATGGTTCAGTACATCGGTACAAAGCTCGAATAGTCGCGAAGAGGTTTTCACAGCGTTGCGGGATTGATTGCGGAGAGGTATATGCACCGGTAGCCAGATATTCAACATTGCGTACAATTTTGGCTGCAGTTTTACAATACAAATGGAAACTTCTGGAAATGGATTTGCGTGCAGTTTTTTTAATGTGTCATTACAGTAGGAGGTTTACATCCAGAATCCTAAAGAATTCATCCAGAAGGGAAAAGAAGATTACGTTCTTCGGTTGCAGAAGGAACTCTTTGGTTTAAAGCAAGCAGAACGGGAATGGAACGATCAACTATGTAGCATACATCAACGTTTTGGATTTAATCAGAGTAATGGCGACGAGTCTTTCTTTTACAGAATATCCGACATAGGACCAATCTACCTACTGGCGTACGTTGACGAAATACTAATGGCTGGCCCATATATGGCTGAACTCAGAACATTGGCAAATAACATGGCCAAGGAGGTAGAGCTATGAGTAGAAAAACGTTTGAGCGATTTATAGGGATCAGTATTATGAATCGTGATGAGGGAATCTCGATTTCAAATAGACTGTTGATCGACTCTATCGCCCGTAGATTTCAAATGGCAGAAGGAAAGACAAATCCAACTCCGATTGCTGCAGGAACAACGCTCGACAAGGACGAACATGGAAAATCAACAAATGATCCATGTCAGGAGCTCGTTGGAATTCTGCTTTACCTTGCAAACACGGTCCGACCTGACATTTTATTTGCAGTAGGCAGACTTTCTAGGTTCTGTTCCAATCCGCGGGAATCTCATTGGACAGCGGCTAAAAGGATGGTCAAGTATTTGAAAGGTACTAAGGAACTGGGAATCAGCTATAGAAAAACCGACCTTCTGATCGTAGGGTACTCGGACTCGGCCTTGGCCGGAGATTTGAGCGGCTGCAAGTAGACTACCGCTTTTATGTTCAAATTTTCTGGTGGGGTTATCTGCTGGAGTTCTAAGAAACAGTCAATTGTGGTCCTATCGACACCGGAGGCCGAATACGTGGAGCTATCTGCAGCATCAAGGGAGGAAATCTGGTTGAAGGGAATTTGTATGGAGCTCGGACTCTACAAAGAGGGGCCAATTTTATTACTAGGCGAAAATACAGTGGCACTAGGGATGGATGAGGAGCCAAGATTAATGGATGATTCCAAGAATATTGCCATCCAGTATCACTTCATTCGAAGTATTATAAATGACCAAGTGCTCTAGGTACAGTACGTACCTTCCGAAAAGAAAACACTAGATGTAATAACGAAAGGACTGGGAAGGATTTTAAACAAAAGGCATACCACCGGAATGGGAATGACAGTCGATGGACTTCAAGACGAGGACGAGTGTTGAATAGCAGTTTGATTGGAATTAATATATTCTAATATCACTGTAATTAGAGAAGACCATATTGTATTAAAGTGCCCCGTTTGGGGTACATCACCTTTGCTCTTTTTCATGTGCATATTATGAGATTGAAAGTTCACTACGGTGGGTTGCCAAAACGTGTCATATAGAATCTGAAACTGAGATAGAGTAGTATAAAAAAGGTCTTTTGAAAGACGACCTAAATATGTAATAAAAGAGTAACTTAGTTATTGAAAAAAACAACGAAGAAGCTGTAAGTTACTATAGTACTGTCGAATTTCGAAAAGACAATTGAATATATTTCAGGAGAAAACAACTGCTCGGATGATTTATTGTCACGATGGGGTGCAACTAATGAAAATAATGAACTGCCAGGAGCATCTTGTCATCTAAGATTAGCGTCGCTTTTTCAAAACTCCGATCTGTCCTGATCTTGATTTGAATTTCACCTGGCCTTTTTCTAAAGAAATAGCGTTTTCTCAAAAATCAATTTCGACGAAAAATCGTGAACAAATACAACTTACAACACAAGATGGTATATTACGGATACCATCTGGGACAGATATGGATCTTGGCAACCGATACATAACTACAGTTATGTATCTGTATCATTTGACACTGTCGAAGAAGTGGGAATAGAGCGGCATCAGCTACTAGAGCAGCAATCAAAGATTTCTATAAATGGGATAATACGGATACAGATATTGCTCATTTATGCGCGACGTGTTTCCATTGTGAACTATTAAATTGGTGGTTTTAGACTCCCTCGTGCATTTGGCGACGATATTCATGCCGATAAACCAAATCAAGTTATTCGTTTTGATTTTCTTTACATGGGAGAAAACGTGACGAAAGAAAAAAAAGTTATAATATCAAGGAAGAGGCATCGTCATATGTTTGGTTGGGTGCAGTGTAAGATACTACCAGAGTGGGAGCATTGTCATTGTTATTGAAGTGGTTTGCGGCTTTCGAAGTTACACAGACATGAGTATCAGGCCGTGGGAGACATTTCAAGAATATACTGATGGGCGCAGTGAACAGGTAATCACATGCACATCACCACTTTATGGTTCCATACACACCTCATGCTAATGAAACAGTAGAGAGTATGTAGGGAGGTACTACACTGTTGTCGAAAGTTGCCTTCCAAATTTCAAATGGACGTGAAAGATTGGATTTTTCTATTACAGATTGTCCAATCAGTTTTGAATCATTCGAAAAGCAGTAACATTGGAAACAGGGCACCAATTACACTTTTTACTGGTCTACCTACGGATAACCCGTTGCGAATAATGGTCCCACCCAAGACAGCGAATCCGAACTTATTAGGTAACACTCGTGAATTAACAATTATGAATGCCTCTAAGTTACAATAAGCAATAAATTATAAGCATTGTGATGTCTTCAAAAGACGCACGAAGCAAAGAGAAAATTCAATTAAGCGTTACAACCAAAACATACGTTCGAGCAGCCAAATTTTAAATTGGAGATTTTGTGTTGGTAGCCAAAACAGAAACAAAATCGGGGTCAAAAATTTAAGTTAAATTTTTCGGGCCACAGAGAATCACGAGAGTGGAGTCTGAATGGGTTTTTGAATGTCAAGATCTTATAAATGAGACTTGTTCGTTGGTACATGAAAACCGATTAAAGTTTTACAGTGACTCAAATCTGAACGTCACCCAAGAATTAATTCAGAGTATTGATCATAACAATATAGACTATTATGTTGTCACAAAGTTTCTAGACATACGCTACAGCAAGGAAAGTCGAAGATTGGAAGTTCAAGAAAAGTGGATGGGGATTTAACGTAGAACATACCTGGGAGTCAATTTCTACTTTACAGGAGGATATACCAATCATATTGAAGGGATTCCTGGAAGTAGTTCCGAGACAAGAAATAGCCAAGGAAACTAGAAGCTCAATTTGTAGTGATGAGGAAATAGGAACATAGTACCTGACCCTGCATAAAGTTTCAAAAGCAAGGACAGTGATTTTACATTTCGTGAAATAATTTGGACTCACTTGTATCCAAATGAAAGTGTTAATTATGTGCCAAGATAAATTATGACACTGCATTACGTAGCGTGATATTTCATTCACAAATACAAGTATGATATTTTACGGAATACAGTAAGTGCATCTTTTCCAGAAAGAGTATTTTGAAGTAGTATAGGAATACCCTCTAGAGTCAATAAACGGATTCTTCAACATCCTATTATCTACTTTTCACCTTTTCTCAGCTATCTTTCCACACCCTAGAAAGAATAACTACCGCTTCACTAAGTACTGGCAATAACACCTACAGAAAGATCACGAGGAATGTCATATCCTCGAAAATAAGAGGGACAATCTTTGATCTTCATTTGTTTAACATATCTGATATTCAAAGCAGGATGTTGCAAGTCATAGCGCTCTCCAGGATTCTTTAATTTGCCTGAGCTCGATCCGTTTAATAATTCGGAACTTGTTAGCACCTGTATCTTTTTCATAACCCACAAAGAAGCCCAGTATCACTGATTCGTGAAAATAACTAACCATTTCAGTAACTTTAATAAATTTTGGAAAATTAGTTATTTTACGGCAATTCTCCAGAAAAATAACTTTCTTGTAATAATAATAATAATAATGAGGGTTAAAGGTTCCTTCAGATGTGAGACAATGTGCGAAAATGAGATTTCAGATATATGATAATGCGTTTTGTTCATATTTAGATGTAACATAGTCGACATATTGTGGTTGAAGCATATGAATTTATATTAAGGGAAAAAGAAAACATATTTAAAGAGAAAATATGGATACAAAAATGTGGGAGAAATAATAAAAACTGAATGTTGGGAATTTCCGGATATGATCCGCTAAAAAATGGGTATGAAAGATAAATAAGAACGTAATGTAGGTGTGACAATACAAACATGATGATTTATTGAGACGAATAAATTCAATCATAAAATAGTTGGCGAAGCTGGCAGTTGTGAGAAGTATGTCCCATAGGGTATCAGAAATATATTCACACTTCAATAACTTAAGCTACACGGGGAAAAATAAATTATTTGAATTCTGAATGGGGAATAACTTACTTGATTGGCCTTAATGATGCGAATAACTTATTCTTACGAGATAGTCAAGTGAATAACTTATTTTCCGTATGAAATGAAATGTAGAGGGACATACTATGTCCGTCCACATTGAAACTAGAGCATGTATACGTTCAGTGCCCCCATTTGGCTTTTAGCTTTTTGCTAAGACGTAGTTTGATCTTGAAAATCAGCATACGATCTGTACAACTCCTCGTTTAGGAACATACATAGACCCGAAATTCAATTTATGTATAATTTTATCAACTAATTCACAACTTTCACCCAATCCATACACCTAAATATGAACAAAATCCATTTTCATACACCTGAAACTCACTTTCGCGCCTTGTCTTGCAGCTGACACTGAAATTTTCCATAAAAGTTTAATAAAAGTTTACAAAATTATTAGATGCAATCCCATGTTATGGGATTGCGTATAATAATTTTTGTTGTCTTTTTTTTCTACTATAATTTCTATACACTGTAATAGGGTTTTGTAAATGCCATTCCTATTGTTAACTATTTAGGGACGGAGAGCACAATCACGTATACGTGAATCAAAAAATAGGAATATTGTCATGTGATTGGGTTACAGGAGAAGTGTCGAACTTGAGTATGCGTATGCCTGTCAATCAGCTTTGGACAAACGACAAGAGAAATCTGGACTGTTCTGACAACGGCATACCGTATTTCACATCCTCGTGATCTAAGTGGTACGGTACTGTGACTGGCTTAAAAATACATATATTTATTGTTCCACCAATGGTATGGTGTGAATGAACTATGTAGGAGTACAGCACAATTAATAAATTTCTGGATTGCGACAATTTCATTGGCTTCTCCAATCAGATATTTGTATAATATGCAAATTACTGATTGGAATAGCGATATTATGATCTTTTCTTGCCATCAAATTCAGTGTGGTGTATTAGATCGACCCTTCTGAGTTGCACGATTACTATCACACAGGATATATACACAGAATTATGAAGTTACACATGTAACACCAACTATTTTTTAGATCGCACCCTCCACGCCTGCTAGAGACCATGTAATAGCAAACCTTTGCGACAACACACATAGTCCTCTATACATTGAAGAAAGTGGTCAATAATAATAGGTACCATCACTTTCGTGGACACGAATTCCTTTCTAAGTTAGTCAACCCATTACAACTCATCTCCGATTTATCTTGTTTACATCGCTATCGCCATTTAGTACTCAACCCCTTGATCGAGATTTCGACCGTGCTCTGTCCATGCGATTAGCATACCTTACTAAATGCTGAAACAGCACCTGAAAATATGCTTCGCGTATCTGAGAGTAGTGCAATGTACCTTCTGGTCAGATAAGAAATGTAAGAATTATGACGTAATTTCGAATATGAGATAAATGTGGAATATGCGAGCCGGCATATGCGTATGCACTGAAATACCTGTATTGATTGTTGTGAAGTCTTGTGAATTGTGGTAGCCAAGTTATACGGACACCAGTGTTTTGTAGAGTACAAATTGTTACGAACAGTTGTGGATTTTATATCAAAGTATGCAGTATTGACCTGAGAAATTAAGATGAAGATTGATAAGCTATAGATTTAACTATTAAAAGGAAAGAAGTAGAAACTGAATATAATTTGGATGTAGACATATATGCAGCAAGATATCAGTATCATACGTAATCTAATGAAATGACTTATGGTGTAATTTTTAAAAGGAAGATGGAAGAGAAACAAAAGGAGTGAAAAGATAAATGGTGCGAATACCATTCTTGTTGGGAAAAATGGTAACGCCGAATATTGAAAGTAAATGGGACAGTAAAATATTCAATATTGAGAGTAAAAATTCTACCACTTTCGTAAAAGATTGAGAGAAAAATTGAAATGATTAGAGGAGAGCGAAATGTTAATATTACTGCCTTTGAGATGGAGAGTATCAAAAATGGATCATATTGTGTATAAAAATTGATCATAAAAATAATATAGAGTGCGTACCAGTTATTATTGATACAGTTACCATTTACATAGTCCCCCATTCGGTGGTTGAGCACCATTCAAAAAATTCAAAAGGAATCTTGAAAATACATGGAGATGAATCTTTCGGAAAATGTTTAGGAAGAAGCGAAGTCTTGCTTCGTGTCTAGTAATCAAATGATATGCAGTAGGTATATGCTTTCCGGAATCTAAAACGTTTCGGAGAGCTGCTTGAGACATTGGATTCGTTAAGCCATCAGCTATGTTCGCTTCCAAATGTAGAAATCCGATGTTGGATATATGGTCCACTTGAAAACCATGGTGAGCAGCAGCGACATCCAACATTAATTTCTTTTCAGAAGTACGAGATCCTTTTGAAATCATTTCAAAGCGAACTGTACTGTCAGTAAAAAGCCGGGGAGGAACTTTTCGGGTCGTCAATTTGGAAAGTTCTGAAGCGATGGTGAAAGATGCATCAAATAAGTCAGAAAAAGCGCTAATCAACGCAGCTATCGCGAAAGAACATAATATTTTTGACTTTTAACATCTGAAAATAATGGGAATCACGTTGGCAGAAGAGTCTCCCATAAATTAAATGTATGCTAATTGCGAGAAAATATGCTAGTTGCTAGAAAATGATGCGTCAGAATATCCAATTATATGCAGAGATGATTTAGCAAGCTGTGGAATTTGAATTTAGACTTTATGTTTCATGGCATAAGTTGTGGCTTCATTAAGTTGACACATATATGTTGATGGAGACTAGGTGTAAGCGTTTTCAGTTGTTTGGGCCAATATTCAAATTTCAAGGCGAGAATCCGCTCGAGTGTGGGATAGCCATGCTAAACGCATACACATAGAACGGAATGATGAGAATGATGCGAACTTTTCAAGTAGTTATGTTGTGATTGATGAAGGATATTATCATTGATGTGTATACGGAATCCATTGAAATCAGTTGGAAGATATTCGTCCGTTTTCATATCAAATCGTGTTTCAGTATGCTTTGAAATAACCTTGAAGTTTTCGTCACCAGCTCTGAGAAGAAAATCAACATGTGTTCCACCCATTTCACATAATTTTGTTGCTTTTATTATGTATTCAAAGGATGGATCGCTGCTGAGTTGTTTCATTTTTAGATCTTTGGAGTGGTGCTGATGTAAGTTTTAGTACCAGACATCTCCTGATTCACATAATGCATACATCGAAAGAAGTATTTTCATGCATTGATCAGGCGTTAGTTCTAGTTCTGGTACTGTAGAGTTCAGATATTGGTCACGTGCAGATGGGATAGCGTATTGGAGCTATGCCTGGGTTACATTAGATGCCAAAATATCTAATTCAAACGAAATAGCTAGAGCCAGTAGAAGACGAATAGATTGAGTTTGTAAAGTCTGAGGGGAGTATACCATAAATTCTTTAAATTTATCATGATGGCTTCCAATTACAAATCTGGCTTTATGTTTTAGTTTCCAGTTGCTTGTTGATTTAGTTGCTGGAAAAAAGCGACCATGTAGGATATTTCCATTTGGAGGTATATCCCCTTTTAATGTGACTTGAAATTTTCCGCGCTTTAAAAGAGTTTTGATCTCAGAGCGACGAGCAGCCATCATTTCTGGTTTTTGACTGTGGTTTTTTTCTTCCAAAATTCTTGTGATGAAAACATCTTCCGAGGAGGCTGGAGTGCGAAAAGGAGAGAGACAGGAGTTAGGATTATGGAAAACATTGGTTGATAATGTTGAAAGATTACGTAGTGTTTCACACGTGTGATACGGTATGGCCGGGAATTACAGTTTGGGAGATCAAAAATCTGTACCAGTTTTGAATTCTGATCAAAAGAACAGACCTTGAAAGGACCGCAGGTATTCGCCGATACGATTTGAATGATCTTTTTCTATCCAAATTAGTACATCATCTCCAGTTTCAATTTTTTTATCCGTGGCAGACGATGTGTTGTGTCGAAGGGCTCGCCTTAATCGAAGTTTATCCAATGTGATTGAATCTTCATTTCTTGCCTAGAAAATGCAGCTAGTCTTCCACGATCGGCATCAGTAGGACGATTTACAGAAGAATGATGAAAAGTTAGTCGTGAAGGTTCTCCAAATACTGAATACGATGGTACGAGGCCATCTGGACCGGCGGTATCGTTCAGTGCTTTGACGGCCAGGAATAAAATGAGATCGAAATCTGCTCCCGGATGGTCAGTAATAATTTTTCGTACAGTATTTAGAATGGGTGAGTGATATATTCAGCGATTGAGAGTCCATTATGTGCTTCAATAACAGTTCTTTCAACTTTGACGCCGTCGAGTTTGGCTAAGCGGGTAAATGATTCTCCAAAGATAGAATCTTGGTCAAAAATTATCCTATTTGAAAATCCAGTATATATACATGACCAACATTTTATAATCCAATTCCATACAGTTGCAGTTTACAGGTTGAAGAGGAGGTGACCCAAGCTGTATCTAGTTCCTTCATCTAGAAAATGTAGAATTGTGTATTTATTTCCTTTTGTTGTAATGTAAAATACGTCCATAAATAATCACTCATTAAATCTGGCTGAGTCGGATCCAACCGAGACCCTGAAACGAGGAGGAACTTATTGAATTCTCTGACAGGGACCTCATCTGTTTGTAATATTTATTAGTATTCGTAACGTCTCCGGATCAGCTTATGATGGTCGTGCTCTTCTAAGATTGAAAAGTTTTTGCGGTGTGGGATGGAAGAATGGACGGTACATTCATTTTAATTATGGGGTTGTAAAATTGAGTTTTGATGAGTGGAGCGGACGAAGTGAAGCAAGGAGATTTATGGTGGAATCAAGATGTAATGGAATAGACTATTCTTCACAAAAATATGTTTCGGATCTGTAGTACCCCGCACCGAGTAGCTCGAGTGACGGGGGTATGAGGGTGAAGAGGGTGGCAGAGCTGAGAAAAAACCCAACACGGCGGTAGACTATAGACGTCTCCGTGAAGGCAAGGGAGGGGATCTGGACGGCCGTGAGCTTCACAGTTTCAGTGGCGCTGCTCAGAGGGAGGCGCGTATGTTGCGGAGAACTGGCGAGTCGTCCTAATCCTAGCCCGTAGCGTGACTGATGGAGTTCTTGCTCGGGGAGGTCGAAGAGAGTTGTCGTGGAAGATGCTGGGTGTGTAGATAATATCTAGGGAAAAGATACCCGTCCAAGTCGGCGCCGGTTGGCGTCTGCTAGGATAGTATTTATTATCTAAAAACTGGGAGCTACACGTGGCTAGCCGGAATGCGGGTGGACCTGTGTAAGCTGCCAAAAGATAGGAGAGGGAGAAAAGCGTAGAGGGAGGACTGTAGAAAGCAGTCTAAACGGAGAGTTGGCCCCGGGGATTAGTGTAGGTACTTCTCAGTACCCGCTAATGAGCGAGGTACTACACAATATATTTCTCCTAATGTGTGGTTTTAACGAGACAAACTCTCGCCATTGTTACCCGCCGTCTAGCGAGTTGTTGGTATCGCTGTGTCTGCATCTCAATTATCACCTTTGTTTGAAAACTTTTCTTTATCTTTTTTTACTTGTATTCATGTTGTTTTTCTTTTGTTTGTGGAGAGAATCCACCGATGCTGACGGGAGTAGAAACCGCTGGATCGTGGTCAAGTAACGACCCGTATGCCCATGATCGCGGGGATGTGCGTGCCTATGGCCGGGTGGGGGACGCCAAAGAAGCCATTAGCGCAAGGCAGTCAGGGGTGAACGCGGCTGGCGTGCGCGTGCCAAGGTTGGTTTGGATCAACCCATAGGTGTCACCGGTATCTTCCCTGCTGCGATGGGCAGGGAGGAACGTCCCATTTCCATGCCGTGCCCGGAGTCGATGAAGCTCCGGATGGAACTGCCGGATGTTACCGCCACCTATTGTGAGATTTTTCCATCATTGAGGCGTTTCACCAACAAACAGTTGATCTCAACAAATGCGTTGTTGGAACGCCTCACTGCGGTCATTAAATTCGGTGAAAATCTAACCACTTGTCTAAAAGAAGGGTAGGGTACTGGTGTGGTGGTGGCTGACCTGAATGTAGAGAGTCGTGCGGAACGCCGGATCCACGATTTTCTGGTCTCCCTCTAGCGACGACAGGCACAAAACGCGAGCCCACAAGCTGAAATTGTCTCCGGAAATCATGCCCATCGTTGTGGGATCTGAGAGATCGTCCGCTGGCTCGCTACCGTGAAGATCCGGAGGTGTACGAGTAGTCTGGGAGTGGTCGGCGATATAGCCAGGGAACGAACGAAGGAAGTCGTTATGTGGCGGGTGTAGGCAGTGACTATTGCCGGTATGGTTGTGTCGGGTTTTCCGGTCTGGGAGGCGTCGAGTGCACCAACTATCAGTTTAGAAATGAAGGTCGCGCGGGTCCATCGGATGGTGGGGGAACCTATCAGCCCGAGCGTTTTGAGTATCGCAGAAGTCATGTGAACACACCAAGCCAACCGGGTACGCCCGGACGGGAGTATCCTTGCCCGCATCCAGGGACGTCTGGTTCGCAAGGGCGGGTAGATAGGTAGTTCCTCCCACGCTGATGTCGCGTGTTATTTCTTTTGTTGCTTGTTGTTTGTTGTTGTTTCGTTCTTTTTAGTTTTGTTTTGTTGTGTCTGAAAAGAGCTTGAATGGTGACCGGTTGGCCACCCTGGTTTACTTCCTCCCTCCCTCGTGCGAGCAAAGGAGAGTCGCGTATGATGACCCTACGGAGGGCCGTACGTATGTTGTCGCGGTAGAGAAAAAGGAAGCGGGCGCTGCGCCGCTAGTGGAATGATAAGTTAGGTGGAGGCGCCGGGAGGTGCCGTGCGGTCGGGTAAGAAGGGCGTGAAAATAATTAGGACAGATGCGAAGGGTGGCCGGGAGGGAAGCACATGGATTAGTTTTGATGGGGGTGGCGGGAGGCGGCGGCCGGCCGGGAGGGAATGTCCTAAATAAATGAGAATGGGTGCATTGGGGTGCGCCGAGCGGCCGGGAGGGAGGACCAAAATTAATGGGAATAGCGCTGGGCGGACGTATGAAAAATCCATGAGTAATTAGGGTGGAGGTGACGGTAGGCACCGCGCGGCCGAGAGAGAAGACCAGGATTAATTAATTGGGAGCGGGACTGTGGTAGGCGGCGGACGGCCGGGAGGGTCGGCCATGAATTAATGAGGATGGATGCGGTGGGATGCGGCAGACGGCCAGGAGGAAAGCCATGAAATAATTAGGGCGAAGGCGGTGGTTGGCGCCGCGCGCCCGGAAAGGAAGTCGACGAATTGGTTGAGATGGCGGCAACGGGAGGCGACGGGTGGTCTGGAAGGAAGGAAATGAATTCATTGCGATGAAGGGGACTGTATGCTCCAGGAGACCGGGAACGAGGACATGGTTAAAGAGGATGGGCGCGGTGGTTGACGCCGTGCCCTGGAAGCGAGCCCATAATCCATATGGAGAGAGGTGGCGGTTGGCGTCGAGGCCGGAGTAGAAGGACAAGGGATGAAGTTGGTATGCGAGATTGGGTATGGCGGGAGAGCCGAGGGAGGGAGAGGTATATATTGTAGAGGGTATGAAGATGTTGGCGCGTGAGTCCAGACATCCGGGAGGGCAGGCCATGTTTATGGAAGATGGAGGCGGGGGCTGGCGCCGCGCCCTGGAGGGGAGGCCATAATCAATGGGGATGGAAGTGGCGGTCGGCGTCGAGATCGGAGCAGAAGGCCGGGAGATGTAGTTGGTATGTGAGAATGGGAATGGCGGTAGTGCCGAGGAAGGGAGAGGAGGGTATTCTTGAGGTTGGGGCATCGTGGCGGCCCGACACGTGTGAAGATAGAAAACTTTCACCCGAGCAATAAAATGGCGGCACGGCCAGTGCAAGGCGGTTTGGTGTGGGGAGAGGTCGGGGGTGCGGCAGTGCTTCGACCTATATGACACGTGTGAATGGATCAAAAATCGCTCTTCGCCAAAAAAATGGCGGAACGGCCCGTATAAGGTGGCGTGGTGTGGGGAGAGAATGGGACACTGCAATTCGGTGACCGAAACGTGTAGTAGAAGCGAAATTTCTTTCCGCCAGTAAAATGGCAGTATGACCCCTGAGAGGCGTTTTGGTGTGGGGTTGCGGTGAGGGGATAAACAGTGTGGTAACCAGGGCAATGTGGGACTTTTCGCAGCACCAGTTCCGTGGCTTCGCATGTTATCGTGCGCCTGTATGAGTGGAAGGCCACGAGTGACGACCTGAGAAGGGTGGGTCATCATGATTGGTGGGGCGGGAGGGTGTGTGGCGTTAGGACGCTTGTTGTGGAGGTATTTTCCATCCCTAAATTCACTGGTGAGCCACGAATTTGACTTCTTCAGTCGCGATAGGTGAACGTGTGGTAGACTCTGCCTTCAAACCTTCTCCCGTCCTGGCCATTCCAATTTATCACTCCATCAACGCATATATGGCGTCCACCCAGAGAGTAGTGGTTGCGATGTGCCGTTCGTGGAATCGCGTGCTGGTGTGTTATACGGGTATCGAATTCAGTCTCCCGTCGCGCGATACGTTTCCCGTCGCGCGATACGGACCTGGTGACCAATGTGCGCCGCTCGTTCAGCTCAGGACGTCAAGCCCGGTCATTTCTCAGCTTGTTACAAGCAGCCACGGTGTCCGAACCATCATGACCTTCATCTTCACTTGTATATGACTCCGACGACAATGTGAACAGAGAAAAGTGGTGCGGTTGCTGTGCCTAGTGCAGCAGCGAAGGGGGGTTCCAGCGGGTGTGGGCCTGTAACGTGGTCCCTGCTAAGGGAACGGAATGGTTTGCCGTTGCTCAATCCGTAGCAGCAAGCAGGGTCGTGCGCCACCATTAACGGGATTTTAACTGGCTGTATGATTGGGGTTCCAAGGTGCGTCAGTCGGAGGGGCGGATTGGTTGACGTCGTCGGTGAAGACGAGCTAGGTAACGAGAAATTAATTCCTCCGTAATGTTACAGCGTGGCTCCTATGTTGGTTCATTAGTTCCAACCCAAATGTTCAGGAATTCAAGATTCTCGCATCTCATTTTCTGTGGTCGTAGATGGACTAGACGATCCACGTCTCGCCGCCGGTGACTTTTTTAGCCAGGTCGTTAGGTGTGGTCGTGGCAGGGTAATCCGCCGGTGTATTCGATTCCGGTGCTGGAGCGGGTGTAACGCGGTCAGTGCCCACTCATTCGACAACATCGCCACGTTGTATGACCATACTGCGAGGAGCAGCTTCCAGAACTT
>JAULBU010013390.1:0-22333 GCA_032358235.1 Odonthalia washingtoniensis | reverse complement strand
TGTTCAGGAAACCCTTTCTTTGACTAGTGGTTAGTAGTATAATCCCTAGCGGGTGCACCTAGAAACGGGACCCGTTTCGTGCAAGGTAGAGCCGACATCTCCCTTTGTAGCAGTGCCGCCTTTTTGACCCTGGTATTGTGCCAGCATTTTAGGCCCACAGAGAGCTACGTGTCACCAAGTGGTCTGTAGAGCCAGCGGTCCACATATTCCAGTAAAATGAACAGAATTTGATTCACGGTTCAAAACTTTGGTATATAGCAAACTAGCATTTTCCCTGCATTCCCATGGGATTCCTTGGCGTCAGTCGCGAAGTGAAAAAGTCTACTTACTGTAAATGATATATCTGGTTTTACAGTATTCGGTAAATATATCAGTGTCCCTAACAACTCTTGGATCTATCTTTTAGTTTGCTGCCCATTCCGATCAGCTACTATTTGAATTCTACTGGCAGTTGTGGTCGGTGCATTTCTCGCATCCTTAAGATTGAATATGTGTAGGATCTACTTAACGTATGGGGGATTTGATAATTTCAAAGTTCCATTTGTAATGTTATGGCCAATGCAGATTTCTAGAAATTTTGTGACAGATTTTTCAACTTTTAGCTCAACTTTTACAGCTCCTTTGCTGCAGAGCGTAGGTCTCCTTTTGCATCCCTAACTAATAGCATATCATCTCCATACGTCAATAAATATATACACCTACCATTCATGTGACGGTTAAATAATGACTCGTCGCATGTGCTTCGTTTATATCCCAAATTTCTGAGAATAGCACATGAAACATTATTCCAAGCCCGTGCAGCTTGTTTTAATCCATAAAGTGATTTTATTAATTTCCAAACCGTGTGCTCTTTACAATTTATTTTGAAAGCTTCCAGTTGCTCTACATATATTTCCCCTCGTTACGGTCCATTTAAAAATGTTGCACACAAATCCAATTTTAATATATCCCAACATTTCTTTACTAGAGTAAAGCAAGAAAAATATAAATGTAGTGCATTTTGACACAGGTGAATACACTTCTCTGAAGTCTGTTCCCTGTTTCTGAGTGAGACATTTAGTCACCAATGTAGCTTTAAATCTTTCTATAGATCCGTCAGATCAAATTTTCTTTCGATAAACCCATTTTGTACCAATAGATTTCATTCCTCTTGGAAGGTTACTAATTTTCCATAAATGTTCAGAAGAAATTGCAGCCATTTCTTCTTGCTTTGCTTTTTCTCGTTCCAATTTATTTCTTCCATGTAATGCTTCTTGAAATGTGAGAGGGTCATCTTCACATCCACCACCAATGATAACCTTTGAAACGAGTGCGAAAGCCGCATATCGGTCGGGTTTCTGAGAAGGACAGGTTGATATTCGCAAAGTTGGGTAATAAGTTAAGGAGCTATCTATACTCTTCATTTCAACCGTATCTTCAACTATACCACAATTTATTTTTCTGAAGAATCCTTGTTGCTACTACACACCCTTCATCACCATTGTTTCGTGATGTTTCAAATAATTCCCCTAAATTATTTATGTCAGTTTCATACTGCACCTCAACCAATGCAACATATGGTGCTGGAGGGATATTATATGTTTCATTAATTCCATTTGTCATATCATTTTCAGAATAACTTGAATTAATTTGTTCGGCATTCTCCTGAACATGACGTTTATCTTGAAGAATTTTCTTGCTCCCACTTTTCCCCATTCTCACACCCTTGCTAATTGAAAGTTTGTTCTTCTCGGGAAAATATATTTTATATGTTGATCCAGCGCCAAACCCAACTGAAATACCTTCTTCTCCCCTCATTGAAAATTTGCCTTCTTCCCTCTTTTTATTGTCTACAAATACAACAGCGTTACATCCAAAAGTTCTTATGTGACTGACATTTGGTCGATGACCAGTTGAAGCTTCTACGGGAGTGTTATTTTTAGCTTTAGAAGCTGTTGAAAATGTCCTTTTTCTAAGATAATTTTCCGTACAAGCAGAATCTGCCAAAGGGGATTTAAACTATCCAAAATTAGATAATGAATGCATCATCGTACGTGGACTATCCAATAAAGTTCCATTAAGTCGCTCAGCTCTTCCATTTTATTCAGGGGAATTCCATCTACCAATGGTACTGTATGTTTAAGTTTTCATAACCCTAAATGTCCTAATCTAGAATGCCAATCTTCGGTAAGTATTGACATAAAAATTTTGCTGAGGATTAAAATCTGATGAATCCCTCCTTGTGCTTCATAATAATTCATATAGACCATAATCACGCTCAATACCCTTTGCAATAGATTACCTGTGTTGTTATCTGATATGGAGACTATTCCCAGTCAGAACAATTTTGATCATCACCAAATCCTACAACTAAACCTCGTCTGAAAAGACCACTCACAGAAAGAAACTTTGTTGTGAATTTCGGAATAAATGCAACATCTTTTGCTTCAATTTGAGTCGTAGCCCCATCCGAAACCGCTGTAGTGTGTAATGTTCCAATTCCCTCTACAGTTGCAAAATAACCCTCTCCAACTTCCACTACATCACTGGTGTATCGAATATTTGAAAGAGATGATGAGTCATTTGTTATATGGCTGGAAGCAACAGAGCGCACGCACTATTTTCCTAATAACTTTTGGGAGCCTGATTTACTGTTCGTCTCCGAGTATTTTGTTCAAAAACGAAATGTTGGCCCTTCCATAATTATTGTTATTTTAAATATTACCCCGGTAGTTAGATTGATTACTCCCTCTACCACTATATCTGGGATTGAACCCTCCCCCTCTGAGATTTACTTTTATGTTGGATGAGTTCGGGACAAGCCTATTTGTAATGACCAGGTTTTTTTACACCTAAAACAGGCCCCACGTGGTATGTGGACCGACAAGTCCCGTCCTATGGGGTGTTCCTGCCTTTCATTTACCTGTCTATCATTTTCTTCTAATTCAGGTTCTTTGGCGATTAACATGTTGATAGCACTATTTCTGTCCCTGCTGAGTTCCTGAATTAAATCTTTTGTACCTTCAAACTTCGGTGAAAGACCCTGCAAGAATGTACTCAACTTATCTGACTCGTCTTGTTCGTTTCCAGCTGATGGTAGTCTCTTTTTCATTTCTGCCACACGATCTGCGTACTGTACTACCTTTTTCTTCACAGTCATTCTTTCAGTAAGGTGCTGAGTTGATAGTTAATCGACTTCTGTAGCTCACATTGCACTATATTTACTTTTCAAATCCTCCCATAATTCGCATGGATGTTCTGTACCAACTGCCGCACCCAAACAATTATCATGTACAGCTATAATAATTGTAGATATTGCATTTTGAGAGCGCTTTAGAAATGTTTCTTCTTCTTCTGTAGATCTGTTTTTATCTAATATTTCTCTTCCCATTACAATCGTCCAAAACTGCTTTTCCTTTAACACTGTCTTCATTCTACGTTGTCACATATGGTAGTTATCTCCTCTGAGGAGGTCGACTTTATATTTTGCTGAAACATTTTCGAAATTCGCCATAATATAAAAAAAGTTATATCCACTTCGACAGCTTTGAATGTTGAATTTTTGAATGAATGGAAACTTGATCGTGACTGTAAATTCAAAAGACAAGATATAAACAAAGAAGTAATTACAGAGCAGCAGTTAGAGTTGAATGTTAGATTCGCGTAAAATTGGGCCCATAACCTGTTATTAAAATTTTATCTTTAATATATGCACTGCAATAATGCCAAATGTGTGTTGTCTAGACTTTCACGATGGAACAATACTTTTTCCACCTATAAAATGGAAAAACTATTCTCAGTTCAATACTTCCAAGTTATATTACTGGTCTGACCAGAATAGAAACAAATTATCCCAACCTGGGATCAGGTTCGGCTACATAAAGGCTTACATTTACTGTAAGGTAATTATATAGCTATACCCAAAGCGTACAGTAACACCTAAAATGAGAACTGGCTCTGCTTTGGGATACGAACATGTAATAATACCGGGAAGAGGGAATTATTTCGAACAGATACAATCCAATGCTCAGGAAATGTACATTCAGATTCAGAGGATATTACAGTTGACGCCAATGATATTGAAAGGCTGCGTTTGAAAAATCGCACAAAACTTAAACAAAGAAATATAGTAGACATCTTTAACTCAGAAGATGGAATTTCCCTACGTTTCAATGAACTCCTCATTTACAAGTCCATAACAGCAAGAAAGATCACTGTAAACTTTGTAGTTCCGGTCAAGAGAAACGTAGAGGAGCAAGTTTAAGTGTAGTACCTGTGACATACAGTTGTGGATCAGATCACGAAAGTAGAAACGTAAAACATGTTGGGAAAAGTAGCATGGATCTAAAAGATTAGAAATTATTCGTTCTGTTCCATCTTCCTCATCCAAGAAACTTCCAATTCATCTTGAAGAAGAGGAAATTGAAACAGCAGTTAAATCAGTTATTTCACCTTCTGCTGAAGTAGATGTAGCCAGAGTTCAAAGGGTAGATGCAGTGAAATTGGTACTGATATTCTTCATCAATATTCCCTGGTTCGATTTACTCGCCTTTACAATCAGTACAGCAACCACAGGCAGAAGAAGATAACGTGCTTTATGCTATTGGTTGTGAGCGTGATCTAATACTTTCAGTCGCTCATACTGCACATGTTTGTGAATCTTGTTATCAACCTATGCAAAGATTCTCGGTTTTTGGCCCTATTGGAGCTCCTGGGGGCGAGAAGTATGAGGTATTTGGAATTGGAGGCTTTTGTAAGCCATGTTCATCGAATTAGGATTGGGGGGAAATAGTTCAAAAAGAAATAAAATATACATTTTAATAGACAATATGTTGTCCGTAAACGATTTTTGAGGGGAGGTTTTCATCAAAATTGTCCTATTCATACCTCACAAATTTGTTCTTCAATCTTGCAGAAACTTTTTGTATCCATTAATCACCTCCCCATATTTGACATATCAAAAGGATTTCGGTATTTAATTATAAATGACGAAGTTGCAGAGTCCAACATGTTATGACCAATACATTGTCTATTAAAATCAGGTATTGGGGATATACGAGTGGTCGAATATCGAAAAAGAAAAGTTTCTATGCTGATTTCAATGTAAATGTTGATGCTGATGTTAATTTCGATGTCAAATCTGCGTGATGGGAGGAGAAGCTGAATGAGGGAATACTGAAACAATTTTTGCAACTTGGTGTCTCTGTAGTGAGTTGTTGGTGTTGAAATTTGTTAAAGTTGTTCCTGGTGATGATTGTTAATTGTGAGGAGAGTCTGATGGTGGCACATTAGATTCTTTTGATGATTTTCGGAAGCTTTTCTCACAATCACAGGATTTCTGTATATTAATTGTAGAAAAAACAGAAATACAGAAACACATTTCATGTACTGTACATTTTTTGAAAGCACTCGTAACAAATGATATTTAGTAGCTTATACGTAGCCTAAGCTATGTCGTTACCTCTTTAACAAAACAAAAACAAAAAGTTTTTGGAAATTGCATTATTAATGCTTCGTTTAGTGGGATTGTCTACTGGAGTCAGAAAGACGCCAGACTTTCCGGTTACCCGACCCCAACAGCCAGTCCACTACAAGTAGAGTACAAGCTCGAGATTCCACTTCAGATGCACGTTCCACACTCCATAGGTCAAATTAACCACCCTTTCCCATTACTACAATGAGGTAGATGGCAGGGGACACAATTTTTCTCTATTTAAATATAAGGAATGAATTTAAGTCCACTGCAATGATCCACTCTGGCAAATATTTTCTTTTGAAATACATAAATTTTTGAATTATAGATCATTGCTGTTATTTAAAAGAAAGACTTTTCAAAGACTTTTTTACTTCTACCACACCAACGTCGTCACGAGCTTCAACAGCTACATATACAATAGCACCGGTTCGATTACATAGAACACATACACATATAGCACCATTTATGTCATGGATTTTACCATTTTCTACATATCATTCAATATTTTGTTCATTTATTGACTGTTCAATATTTTCTTATGCAACAAGACATGTCCGACAAGCATTATCATCATGAATTCCAGATTTATTAACTATTTACCATACATTCTTATTACATCTTGAATCATCATCTCAAACATCTTCTTCATCCTTGATGAAATGTCAGTCGTCCGACAAACGGTACTATATACACTAGTCACTCTAATTACCGCTTCAAGATCCAGTTCAACTCACTTTAACAGAGACTTTTCACCTTACGCTTACAATCTCTAATTAATCATAACAGTTCGATAATGACCTTCTTTCCTCACCAAAAGAAGTACATATAAATCGAAGTATCACATCCTTTCACTAACATAACTACTCGGATCATTACAACTAATAATAATAAACCAATATCAAATTACTATTTGATATATTTATTATCAGTGATACTGTGCCATTAATTCGTTCGAGCTTTCATTACCATATTACCTCATTGTTAACATCATCTCGTTATAACATCATCTAATCATCATATCAACTAATTACCAACATCATCTTGTTATCAATTCATCTCATTATCAACATCGTATCATTATCACATAATCTCCTTAGCACGTTACCTATTTATCACATCATCTCATTGTCAACAACATCGATTATATTTATAACTATAACTATACGACATCAACTTAGTACAAGTTCTACAGCGAGATGTGTCAGCACCTAATAGGCAGATTGTACTACCTATGCCTCACCGGTCGATTCTTCTTTCAGTAACACACAACAATCTTCTTCATCGTGGTCATCATCATCATCATCATCATTATCACCATCCAAACAATTAACATCCAAAAATTACTATATTACTATATGAAGTAAAACCGCCTGCAATAATTATTTCATTACTATCATCAGTATCCACAGCTTCTATAAATAGAAAAATTTGTGTCGGTTGCACTAGATGTGGTACATGCACTATCTGTTACTTTTGTGGGTTCTCTGTATTAGCATGGTTCACTTGGTAGAGCAGCAGCATCTTTATTAGAAACATTACCTTTTTGGTTGGCATCTGGTCTAATTGATTATCCGTATGGCAAAATTTTCATTGCTCATGTTTCTTCATTAAAAGGTACTGAATTAGATCATCGTACTTTGCAAATAATATTTACTATAAATGTACTGGATTTATTACGACCTTTCGTAGAAAAAATATTAAGAGCTGGTAAATATTTATGTGTTTTAAGAGATATTGTAATGTTATATACATGGTGCTTTATTAAATGTACTGGCTTCTTTTACTTCTACTGAATTACCACCTATATCTACTACATAATCACCTTCCTATGAACATAATAATGAAGAATATGATTTTCGCGGTCTTGAGAATGATGATAATAATAAGTTTAAAGTTGATAGATTTCATTTTTCAGGTACTACTTTATTAGGTCTTGATGCTTCCGGAAGAATTGTAATGTGTATTGATAGAGCTTTTGAATTACCACCAGCTGCTTTAATGAATTATTCAGTTAGAAGTAAATAACATTGTCAATTTAAATGAAGACCCACCAGAATTCAATCATCATCATTTGTAGGATATTTTGCATTAAATAATAGAATGATACAATGTTTTTAATCTTTATTATATTTTACAGTGGATGATGTCGGTTGAACATAATTAGAGAATACTTGATGGATATTCCCGTAGTGCAAAAAATTATAGATGATATTATGAGTCATCATGCAAACTTTTTATCAATTTGTAGCTTGAGAGATTATTACCAAGTGAACTAAATGAACATAATTTAAAACAACTTTGCGAAACTTTTTCAGCTTTTCCCGTATATACCAAAAGGTTTGATGATATCCATTTATTAGCTGGTGAAAGTTTTAAAAAAGTTAAATTTAAACATAGCAATAATAATAATGAAAATCGTAATTAAAATGGGAAAACATCTTTTAGTTATGGAAAAGGTATTACAAATGTAGATTTTCACCTAAAACATCTAACGATGATGGAGAAGATGGTGATGGTGATCATCAGCAGGTCAAACAGGAATTAGGGGAAACAAATTATGCAAAGACCTTAGCTACATTTGCGACAGCATTGAAAATGTCTGTTTGCGTCTCTAGTTTCTAGCTTTCAATCCCACTACAGCAATGCCAGGAACGGCTTCAGTTCGTAAAACTGTTGTGATTTCCACCTGGCTAAAATTTTAATCTAGGCGCCACACTCAAACTGCAGTCCATTGCAATTCTTGTGAGTAGGCGATTAACAGTAGTGTAAATATTTGGCTACGTCGCACGAAGTGTTCGTCAATCGCGACTTTTTTCATCTTGCCTCAAGTGTTTCTGAACTGCAGTTGTGAGCCTTCTTCTTTTCGTCAAGGAAGAAAAAGTTCACAATGACAGCATCACTGCTTATAATGTCTTCCCATGGCTCTCGACGTCCCTTCTCCTCGTGTTCCAAGTACGAGGCCCCAAAAGTAGCGGTATATCGGTCCCCGTTCTTTTACTGCCCGAAGAGATGCACAGTGAGCTTGAACAAAACCCCTCCACTATTCTTTTCAACATTGTTGATGTGCCCTATCCAAAAGGTCAACTCCTTGTCCGTTCCATTAGCTCCAGTCCATATGCAAACGGATCTATTATCCGTATAAGTAGCTATTTCTAACCATGTGCCTCACATCCACTGTCTATGTCTGTATATTACAGTCTTCCACGTCTTCAGCGACCTCATCAACACAAAACATTACGGTGGATTCGTTATGCCTACCATAGGCATACCAATGATTTTTTCGATGCAATCTTGCAAATTCTAGTGAAGCATCTCCTATCGCTCGCAAAACTTTTGGTCTAGAAGGGCGTAAATTTTTTGCCACTTTCTCCACGACATTGATACGCCATTCTTCCGTTTCGAAACGTTTGCTCATCTCCTTTTTTCCAGACGGCGGTTTCATGCATGTCGGTGGTGTTTTATCTATATCAGGTGCAAATGTGATAAATCCGACACGCGATCCACTTTTTGCCGCATGCAGATTATGCCAGGTATTCTGAACAAATATCTTGACTTCTCAAGCGGTACCAATTATTCCATAGGATGTTACGCCTCCCTCTCACCCAGTCTGGAAAAACCTGAAATACAGTTACGGAGAGAATGGTTTCATAGTGCGCAGACATGGCTCGTTTTTGCACAATGTGTACCAGTCGCAAACATTTTCATATGTGCGACGAAAACAGATTGTCCATACGACAGTCTAAATTCTCGGTTTAAGTCGGCAAGATTGATCGATTCATTTCTACGACAATCTTCAGCAATAGAACAAAAGTCCGTGTCGATATCAGCATGCGTATGGCCCATCGGTAATAAACCGACCTCGACTTCTTCAAAAACATTTATCACGGCGAGACACTACAGGTAAGCGAGCAGGTATCGATTCTTATTTTCTCTTGGACAATTGTCCAATTGTATGTAAAAATTGGATGAGGAAGTACTCCGCGAGGATCCATCCATTAGAAAACGATGCGAAATCTCAGCAACATGACTTGCGCAAGTTTCGTGTTCTTTCTTCATTTTGTACAATGGCAATTTGTTGGGCCGTGCATGCTACAGGATCTGAAGTAGTTTCACTTTAGAGCAATTCCTTTCTGTAATTTTGTGCTTGTGCTGAAATGGGGGAGTCCGAACACCGAAAAAATGCATCTAGTTGAAGTATTGCGCGGATCTTTTCATCATTTACTCGCGCCTTTCCCCAGTGATCATCTGCAAATTATTTATCCATCTTTCTAGAATGTCAGTTGTTGGAGCATGAGTCAGTATCTCTTGGCGCGTTGCAATGTCTAATTGCTCACACTCAGTGCAGTTCATGAACCGCTGAATTTTTCGAACCTTTATGTAGGGACAGCACTGCTTCCAAGTTGTTGCAAAATATAATTTCTGCCGCTGTACCCCATCGTAGAGAATACTATACTCATCAATAAAGTAGCGGTACACGTCACGTTTTCTATAAAATAGTATGCGTCGTTCGCGTTTTTCTAGCCTGTTTTCTAAGCAGTTCTCATAAAGACGCTGCAGACATGATATGATGACATCCCGAGCGGGAGCTGCCCGATTTCCATCAGATGTTCCGGCTGTTCCTCGTGCTGGATTTAGAGCTCCCAAAATCTGCATTGAAGACAACACGCAGGTTTTGAACACAGCTTTGTAGGTCACAGATGAAATATAATTCACTGAGTAGAAAATTGAAGCACACCTCCTCGCTGTCGAATTGGAATTTTCCTTCGGATGTTAGCATGTCCATCACACCATGTCCATCACATGATGACGTCGTCCTAAAAACCGTAATGTGAAATACGTTTCCATTATACATCTAATTTTAGAAAAAGAAACTACTTTGAAGCCAACCAGCCTTCGAAAATATTTGATTTTCTGAATCTTTCTATCAGAGAAGGAGGGAACGTCCGTTTTCCATCTTTTACGCATTAATGATTCGAGGCGATGGTTTGGCACCTTTATTACAAAGGAATAATTACTCGCCTTACCGTGTTTCCGTCGGTGTAACACGTCGTTTCCATGAAACGACTCATCTTTCGCAACAACCCCATCCGCTGCACTATTTCAAATGTCTGAATGCACGTAATCCGCAGTACTATTATGCACCACGTCTGCAGTAGGTCCTGAACAATGGATGGCTGCATCATTGGAAGTTATTCCTTCCCCATAGGAGTCGGACCACTACCTCTGAAAAGTGTCGAAATCACTGTGACTGTTAGGAACGTTCTCGGCATCCATCGGAAAATATCTTCGTCGTGTTTTCCCTCCTGAAACGCAGTATTTTGAGGATCACAAGGCTGTTTCCAATCTTTTCAAGCCTGTATAGTCCTCTGTAATAACGGAGTTGTACTAATTGTCATTGGAATCAATTCAGGAGGATCAAAAGTTCTTGGCCTTCATTGGAACTGATACATGTTGTGCAGAAATGAAACTATATAGGATAAATTCTTACAGACAGCCATATATGATATCGAATTGATTGTTAAGAGGTGAAATGACAACGATGTGCTAGCTTACCTTTTCAAGTGTTATGGGCGTCACCTCCCGGTCAATGAGGCGGTGCTGAAAGCGGAACGTGATAAACGTAATTAGCCCTCAAATTTCTTTCCATCTGTAGCAATGATGAGCACAAATGTGACACCCTCTGGTTCTACCAATGGCGATTAGCATTCTATTGACAACAGTACCTCTCATGCCATTGACGAAGAGAGTAATGTTATGGACGAATTTGTGCTTGGACAGCGCGGCTTTTCCTGCCACTCCCTACTGTGTCAAGACTTCTTGAAGGAGCGGGTAAATGTATACATCCCCATATTTGACACGACAATCACTGATCCACCGGCGGCAACATGTCTCAGTTACGTACGAGAAGACCATTGCATGCCAAAGAACCGTACTAAGACAATTGACATTACAGAAGTTGTATCATTCCCTTCGTTTGCAAATCGAGTACTTAAGAGTGGAGAGTACGTCATTCTTCTTCTACCTTTCTATATGCATCGGGGGTGGTATGATGTTTTTATTTCTTGTTGTTTTTCAATTATGGGGAACCCATACATATTTTTATTTGATTCCGATGTCGCATGCAGCTGCTCGGTTAGTGACTACCCCCATCCCATCCTGTAATGTGCACTGATAGCTATGAATCCATGCATACATCCAGACTCGTTCCAAGCAAAGTTCTACACCAACTTCCAACGAGTAAAATGCAAGTCACAACGGCGAAACTAGGCAATAACCTACTTTCCAATGCGAAAGCAAAAATTGAATATACCTAAAACCGAGTCACCATATAGGACATCAGAGAACAGCATTGTGATGTTGTGCTAGTTGGTATATCTTTTTAAACCGCAGGAAGGTCTCGCACGTGAGCTTTACGCCGGCACTTCCACAAAAGCAATTGAATGAAGAAAGTACATGTCGCTTGTGTCTCTGTGGAGTGCAACCTTGATTGATTGAGAGACCCAATGCACAGATTTCGTACATTTACAGATGGTAACGAAGTAATATTTCCTTCCACCATACTGGCATGTACTGCAACTGCTGCCACCAGGGTGGGAAACAATAACAATGGCGAGGAGTTAGATTTTGGTATGGGTGACGAAGATGAGGAGACAGACTTCGTGGTGGATGTTGACGACGACGACGAGGTCTGTGAGGAGGAGGAAGCCTACGTCCCGGAGCTCGATAAAGAGGCGTAGGTAGACGACGAGTCGAAAATATGTGCACACAAGGATATTGTTGTAGACCCAAAATCTTATATCGATTATGTACAACAAGAAACTGTTTCTCTTTTCACCCCTTTACAAGAGTGCGGATACACTCTGTCTTTGGACTGGATATACGTACATGTGGGGCGACGACATTCGTGACGACACTTGGCGGTCACAGGTATCTATTTTATCAAGGACACGGGTGACTTGCCTCATGTCCTCGAAGGTAACTACTGAATTGATAGAGTGTGAAAATCATAGAAGGAAAAAATGGTGCAGCGGGTGACAACGATGGCGGCGAGGTCGATGGAAGATCACGGCGTCGTTCAATAACATTTATAAACGTTATTATCTTATATATAAAAATGTTAGTTTAAAATTATTGACAACACATTTAACTTTTATCAATCATTTCTTTATCAATTTCAATATTAACTTTTGGGACCTCTAAACCTTTTTACAAATTTTTTTAAAAAAGGATGTTTTAAAAAAATATTAAACTTCTTTTTTCAAATACTAGCAATAGAGGTCTTTGACATGTCGAAATATGGTATAGTTATGTCTATTTTTGGAACCAGCGTAAGCCACGTGGCGGAAATAACCACGAACCATAGAAATAAGGAACTCACGAGTGGTTATTTGGAAGGAAATAGCGAAGTGGAAATGGTAATTTTGTACCCAAATGTGGCCTCTTTTTGCGCATATAGATTGAGCATGCTGTTCACAGCATGCTGAAATTTAAAAAAAAATGTGGTCCCCCTCATCCGCCGCCGCCAACTTTTTTCCTTCTTTAATTTTCCCTCTGTTTATCATACAATCCTTTTAGTCGTCGAATGCGAAAA
Source organism: Odonthalia washingtoniensis (assembly GCA_032358235.1). Lineage (NCBI taxonomy): Eukaryota > Rhodophyta > Florideophyceae > Ceramiales > Rhodomelaceae > Odonthalia > Odonthalia washingtoniensis. Next base: position 9,287 of record JAULBU010013390.1, on the reverse strand, counting down.
TGAACACCCTAACACACCTGTCCCGTCCCCTTTCAAGGATTATCGCAACGCCGGGAAGCGGTACGCGCCCACCACCATCACCCAGAAAACACAATCAACGACCCACACATCAACATGATATGAATAATAACAATAGTTGTCCCGTCCCGTCGGTGAATAATAATGACAATAACAATACTCATCCAGGGCTGTCGCCGGAAAATAGTAACAATAATAATACTCACCCCGTGCCGTCATCGTCCCAAAATGATATGAATAACCACAATAGGTATCCAGGGCCATCGCCGAATAATAATAACAATAACAATACTCATCTCGGGCCGTAATCATCTCAACATAATATTAATAATGACAATAGTTATCCGGGGCCGTTGCTAAACAATAATAACAATAACAATACTCATCCCGGGCTGTCGCCGTCTCAAAATAATAGCAAAAACAATAGTATGTCACCGTCACTTTCGTCACCATCTGCGACAACAGGAGAACAGCAACGGGCACCATCAAGTGTAAGAAAACGATTTTGCTTTGTGGAGAAGCTGGTCTCATTCTACATGGTGCTGTGATGACTGAAGGTGCAAATTTAGCAAAATGGGGCAAACTGGATGCACTGTTTGAAAACGTCGCTACAGAATTCTATGAACAAATGGAAAGGAATAAAGGGTCATTTGTCATTCAGGCAAACAAGAAAACGCTACTTGACAGATATCGGCAGTTAATTCAAAAAAGGAGAGAAGTAGTGGCAGTACATATCGCATCGTCTGGAATTGCTGAAGAAACCGGTGAGGCTGAGATAATTGTAGACGATGTAATTTTGGAAATAGACGAAAGCGATGAACAACGACGGGTGGAAGAAAATCATCTACGGAGAAGGGACAAAGTGTTGGTGGAAAGAGGGAATGATATTCGTAACATGGCTGTTTCTAGGCGTGTTAGTAGGGGCAATCAGCTGTTGTACAAGAAAATAGTGATGACTACATTCAGGTTGTGAAAAGCGATATTAGTGAGGGGTTGGGTCTTCGGTTGGATCGTCTGCGAGGAAAAGGAGAATAAGGCAGGCTGATGGGGATTCTGGAGATGAGATGTAGGTAGCACTACAGAATCCTATGGCAGAGAGGCAAATTTATGGAAAGGAGAAGATGGAGTTACAGAAAGAACAAATTGCGCTTTAAAAGCAACGAATTGATGCATAATCAGAACGATTCAAAAAATTATTTGAAAGCAACGAGAGACGTCTACAATTAGAGCAAGACCACCACGAAAGCCGTCTACAAGTAGAACAAAAGTGCCTTTAAATTGAATCAAAGGAAAGGGCGTCGACAGAAAATTAACGTTCAAAAGTTATTGATTTTCTTTCATTATTGGAAAGGGAATTTAAAAAAGAAAAAATTACGCATTCAGATAATCATTCATACTTGGGCTGGAACAGTCGAAGTATGACCCAACTTACTCACCGTTTTCCATATATGTTTTGAAATTAATTAAAAGTACATCAGCTATGTATAGCAGTAATATGGGTCCTTGTCTCACCTTTAGAGACCGGGAAATATGATTGCGTGTCCACACCTGCTTGAGGTCTTTGTACCCCCACTCCACCCACTCCCTTACATTACTAATTTTAGTGTTAAATATCTTTTGTGCTGCTATGGCTGTTCTACGATCATATCCAACTTGGAACCAAGATCCGAGAACATAAGCGTCGTCCCCATAAATGTCATATTGTTTACCATCAATTATTGAACTGTTTTCAAGGATTTAATTAAGTCCACTTCCCCTTAACAAAGTTGGGTCGTGATGCCTCCCCACTTCAGGCCCATAAAAGGAAAATTCATACTATCAGGTGTTTCAATATTCTGATAACTCAAACACGCCATCCTTTTCTGCCCATAGTAGCAAGATCGCTGCTTAGCATTGTCACCACCTGGCCTCCCCATGCGAATTTTTATTCAATCAATGAACCCCACGCAATTTTCAAGCGGAGAGCTCTTTGCTTTCTCGCTCTCCGCGTACATTTCCGCCCTATTTCGTAAACTGTCTACCATTAATTCGGTCACATGGTGACCATATGTTTCAACAAACGACTCTGTCGTCTCTCAAAAAAATAGCTTCGAGTAGGGCTTCTCATGCAAAACCTCGTGTCCAGATCCCTCCATGTATATATTGATGAAAGACGTTTTAAAACGATACAACATGCTGTTGCATCATCTCAGTAATATCTCCTTCTTGCAGTTCGTCCAGTAGGAAGGTGTAGTAATTTCACTTTCTTTTTATGGGCTGCCAATCTAAATCTAAAATCATGGAGTGACATTTCATCAGAGTAGCTGTTCAGATTAAACAGGTTGGTTTTTTGTTCTTGTTCTCAATAAAATTTGTTCCACATCTTTCTGTGCTTCTCTGTACCGAACATACAACCGCATCTTTAAGACTGGACTTGCATCGATTAAGAACGCTGCGGCTAATGTCATCACTCTCTTTTTTCACCACTCTAAAGCACGGTTCAATCGGTATTCTAATTGTGCTACCATCTCTTTTGTTAGTACGTTTTTTGTTTCTATTTTACAACAGTTCAATTTTGCATAAATATCTTTTTAACGACTAGTTCGTTTTTTCCTCGTTTCTGTTTTCCAAACATTCGCTATTTGCATGACATACACCTTAACGACTACATTAATTTTATTCTTGGATTGAAGGATTGCCAATTTTCGTTTCTTGAAAATGTTTAAATTAATGTTTCGCCTATTTCTTGCAAAGTGGCGTCATAAATATTACCACAACGTATCCACATTTCGCCATGCCAAATACCTGTAATGATCTAAAATTCAAAAATATATATATTTCAAAGAAAATATTTGCCAGAGTGGATAATTGCAGTGGGCCAAAATTCATCCGTTCTATTTAAATAGAGAAAAATTATGCTCACTGCCATCTACCTCACTGTAGTAATGCCCAGGGGTAGTTACTTTGATCACTGGAGGTTGGCCCGTGCATCTGAAGGGGGTTCCCGAGTTAGTACTTTACTTGTAGTTGACTGGCTGTTGGGGCCGGGTAAACGGAAAGTCTGGCTTCTTCCTGACTCCAGTCGATAATCCCACTAAATGAAGCATTAATAATGCACTTTTGAAAAACTTTTTGCTTTTGTTCTGTTAAAGACTCAACGCCATAGTTTAGGCTACTCATGGGCTACCAAATATCATTTGTTACGAGAGGTTACACACAATCTACAGTATATTCAATGGGTTTCTGCATTTTGTTTTTTTCTACAATTCATCGTTTACACGGGATAGTAGTCTACAATTAACATACAGAAATACTGTGATTATAAGAAAATCTTCCAAAAATCTTAAAAAAATCTAATCCATCACCATCATCTTCTCGTTACAATTAACAATCATCACCAAGTACATGTTCAAAAACTTTGGACACCAATAACTTACTGTAGAGAGACCAAGTTGAACAAATTATTTCAGTATTCTCTTATCCAGCTTCCCCTCTCACCGTGCAGATTTAACATCAAAAGCAACATCTGCATCAACATTTACATTGACATCACTATAGAAACTTTTCTTTTCGACATTCGACCACTCGTATATTAGCACCTACTATTCGAGAAAATTACGATAAAGGATCGTGGAATGATGGTGCCCATGAAAGAATGCTTAGTCATTAGACAGCATATAGAATAGCTTTGAAAATGTGTTTAAGAAAATACCATTAAAAAAGAGAAATGGCAAACAATAAAATGGCTTACTTGATGGTGATTACTTGAAAGATGTGTTGGATTAAGATGTTATTCATTTTCATTTAATGCGAGTCGTGCGATCTTATAACGCAGGTGTTGAAGATGGTTCCGAAGGTTTTGAAAGAAATAATTTTGTAAAGAAAACAGTTTCTTTTAATGTTACTAGGAAAGATACTAGTGCTGTCATGGATGAAATTTATCGCTTTGCAAGGTCCATTGCTATAATCTCTGAGTTTATACAATCCGTATCATATATTAATCATCTCTTTCTATATCTGGCTTTTCTTTGTTCCTTCATCTCTTTTATAATCCTCTGTTTTGTAAGTTTCTTTCACTTTCCACTTTTTCTTCTTTCAATAATCATGTTTTGGTTCTAACTTTGTATCTACCTCAATTTGAATGTGACGGATTACCGTTTCTTTATCAATGCTCGTAAGGTATATGGTGAGAATTATTTTAGATATTTTTCATGCGTTAGTAGAACCATTTGGTAACGATCCGCAAGACGTACGTTTGAATTTCCTTTGTTGTCAAATTAGTCGTGAAATCAGGAGCAATTCCTTATCAGTCAAGACTGAAACCGGTCATCTCGTCAAAAAAAGTCCGGAAGGTTGCACCCCCCAACTTCAATACCCTCAACATATGGATAATGAAAGTTCTTTGAAATACAGTCTCTTTTTTCATCATATTCATTGAATAGAATGGTATGAAGAGATGATAGACAGGATGCATGTATATTTCGGTGCAGTCCTATTGATTTGGATGGTGTAACATTATTTAATTTTGGATTAGCATAGTTTCTCATCCTTGGGTACCGTGCATTTGATTAATCATCTAGATACAATCAAGGTGCTACCATCATATGTGAATTACAAACTCAATGTCAAGTATGTCAAGTGGTATCATTCAAGGATTCTCTGATAATTTAATTCATGAAAATGATAAAGGTATATTAATAGCGCACCTGAATTAAATCCCTCTTGAAGGTCGTGACTTCAATTTTGATCGAGAATCATCAAAATAAAACGAGGATTTATTATCAAAGTATTATAGGGATGTAATCGAATGTTCTGAAAATAAGTTGGATAATTTATTGAAAACAGTACAAGCCTATTCCATAACTACCAACGTACCAGGTAGAGAAGATAAATATTGAAAGAGAAAGTATTGTTGGATTCAATTTACATTTTATATATTGGTCATACGAATGAATCTAATAAGGGAACTGATATAAACTGCAAAAAGCATTAAAATTATGCATTCTTAAAAGGCTACAGACACATTCAACAAGTATTAATTTCATTCTGGATTGCACTTCTACGATTATTAATGACCTCTGATTCCATATTTTGGACAATTTTTTGGTAGCCTATTATTAAATACGCTGTGTTAGGATTAGAAGAATTTTTTGTGAGATTATATAATACTTTCGTTGCTTCACCAAGCGATGTAAAACTTGTTCATATATTTTGTAAACAAACGGTTACTAAAATATTAGAAAGTTTACTTAAGTTTTAATGGGATATAAATGATTAAGTACGAGCTACTGAAAAACAGAAAAAAGATTCAAAGTTTGGTACTATTTTAAAAATTGATTCTGATATTTTAAACTCCCATCTCTTTTAACAGAAAATCGTGAAATTCATCAAGTACATTGTACAAGGAGACTGAAACCCGGATGGATTTCAAATTTTGTTCATTCAGTTCCTTATTTATCATTACAATTACTATAAACCTATATAGCAGTACTAGATTCCTCCAGTGTTCGAAATGGTTGTGTTTCAGTAACAGGTAAACAATATTCAAGTAATAAATATCCATTTTTAAAATTCATTGTTCACATAATTGTTGACAACGTAAGATGCGGCATTACTCTTAAATCTTTGCTTCTATATGATAGCACGGTTGTTGAAAACAGTGCAAATACTGAAGAGAGTGAATTAATTTCAAATGCTAAAAAATTATGCGATGATTTGAAACTGTCCACAGAACATGATAAAACAAATGGTACCGTCACTGTGAAACAACTTAATCATAACGGTGCTGTTCCTGCTGTTCCTACTTTAATCAAACAATCACTTTCGTTATCATCAGATCCTGATTCTTTGAATGAATTCGAACAATGATAACGTCGTTAATTAATTTTGGGAAATTCCACGATCATTGTGGTAGAAGGATGAAAACTGGACCATTTGGAGAGGTATTTGGGGAATGTGACTGATATGGGAGGGTAGTTCTATATTTTGGCTCATATGGTTTAAGAGAAGGCCATTTTTGGACGGGTATGGCAGTCAGTAATTAAAATATGTTACCTATATGATAGGATAGCTTTTATGATAGCGGAATTAGTAGGGGAGATGAAAATGATCTTGCGGTATATTGCTAATTTGGTCAGAAATAAGAACACATTTTATTGTTATGAGACGGATTTGGTAGGGGTGTAAAAACATATGGTGGGGTGTTTTGCCTTTTTGGGCGAAATTGACATGAAATAGACGCAAATTGTCTGAAAACGTAGAATTACATTCAAGAAACTTTGGTGGCATTTACGACATCATCGTCGACATCATTGATGAAAGTCTGACAGCTTTCACATCTTTCATGTGTGTGACAACGAAAACCACACAAAGAATAAGTGTGTATTCATTTGTTGATTGCACCAGGACCACGGTTATACCATGACTCATTTCTATTCCCTGTATTCTTACATGGGCTGAAACTTTTGGTTCTCAGTAATAGAAAGAACTCATATTTTTATTTTACGTAGCGGGTAAAGTAATTAATTGATATCCTGATTTACTCAAACAACGGTTAGCAACCAATATACTACCACCGAAAATAGCAACTATAAACGCAATCCATATAATGCTAACAACTTCAAAGTTATCACTCCCGTTATCATTTCTGCCATCATTCCTGCCATCATTCACGTTTCTACTATCATCATTTGGACGACGAGTAGTAACAGATGATGATGATTTAGTAGAATAAAAACCTTTAGATAAGGCGAAACCAACAAAAAGAGTTAAGAGGATCAGTTTGATAGGTTTAACGCAAAGAGCGAGGGTCCGAGCGTGTTGTTGTGTCCAACTACGCCACGGCGGTAATGAAGACGGCGGTGATGATAGTGTGGGTATCGTTGCCTACTGGGGATTGTTTTACTGTGTTGTGCACATGCGACAACGCGACGTTCACGACGAAAAATACTGAAATGATATGATTTACTTAGAGAATCTCGACTCGCGGCACGTTTCGATTATCGTGAAATATTACAAACGTGCTCTGAATAATCGAAACGTGCCTGAAATATAGGTGCAAAACTGAAGAAGTGGGCTTTCTTGACATTAAATTAAATAGTGAACAGTACAATGCATGTACAAAGAGAGGGACATATAGGAAGGCAGTACCTGTTTGAAGAGTGTCATGCGGTATGGTTATAAATGGGTGTATATTTTATACATTATTTCCTCTATGTTTTTGGCGACCGCCGTTTTCACACCAACAATAATGGATCCGATTATCGAGAAAATCAAAAATGGTCAGCTGAAGCGCACGGGAATTTGTACGAAAATGACAAAACGAATCTAACACATACTACTTGGTGTTGCTAGACACCTTCAATAAACGCATCGAGACGAGGACAGTGTTGTAGCATGGAGTGGGAGGGCGATCGGATCGAAAAACCTAAAATGAGGTAAGTCAATATGGGCGAAAGAATATTTATCGAGCGATTCCACTTATCCTGACAGTTTATTTCGACGACGTTTTGGCGTACCGCGTGATCTCTTCCTACTAATATATAGGGATCTACTGCATTTCCGACCGGAGGTGTGGAAAATGGGGCCTTCTGCGAATGGTTCCGATCATTGCTGTAAGGTTAAGGTTTTAGTATGTCTACGACTACTGAGAACAGGAGACTTGTCTGATCGTTTAGTCGATGGAGCAAAGATGTCGGAAGAATCAAATAGACAGTATTTTAAACTGTTTATCCGGGACATGATACATTTGTATCGAAATACGTACCTCAATCGAAGGCCTACAAAGGAGGAGCTGAAAAAGTTGAGGAAGGGTATGATGAGGAGGGGTTTTCGGATGTGGTGGATCCATCTATTGTATGAAAATTGTTTGGAAGAACTGTCCGTATTTTGAAAAGGGGCAGTGTCAAAATTCTAAGGAGGGAAAATGACAGCTATAGTAGTGGAGGCGTGGTGTGATTGTGGATTCTATTTTTGGAGTTCTTTTTGAAGCCAGTCAAGAGAGGCATTAAGAAAGCTTATTTGGAGTGGGTCCGTAAGTGTGCAACGATCACTTTTTCTTAAGTATCCCATCTATCTTGGCATTTTAGCCGATGTGAAGTTTCCCATTTTCATTTCCAATTATGTTATATGCATAATGGGAGTTACATTTTTTATGGAGTGCCAAATGTGTTCTTAAGTTTGTGTGGTGGTGTAACCAATTTCCGTTGGTTAACAACCAACGCATCCGCTGAGCCAATCAAAACTTGCCATATGTCGGGCCACAAAGACCACAAAAAGTGCCATCGCCACAAACAGCGATACCGGCTCTCCACGATAAGGGCCCCGTTCCTAGGTGCACCCGTCGGGGATTGAACTGGTTACCACTCGTCTAGCAAAGGGTCTCCCGACCACTAAGCCACGATGCTGATCGTTGTTGGTGACTGTTTTTGTTTTCTTTTTATCTAGCACAAATTACAGCTTTACAGTGCCTTTTTCTTTCACCGCCGCCCGCTTAGTATACAATCAAGTGCCCGGCAGCTCACCTAGTAAACTTGGGGGCTCTTCTTCCCCATCATCGATTGTTCACGAAACAGCCAATTTGACCACAGGTGGGTTCTCTTGTATTTCCGTACTTTATTGGTGATTGTATTCATGTAGTTTTGTTTGAAAAATGAGGATTACACCCATATTGTCTATTAATTATACCTACTAATCCAGGTATTCAAGGAACAGTATAATCTGTTCTTTGTACACAATACGTACTTAATCAGTAGTATGTGTATTGATGTGGAGTCACGATGATTGAGGGGCGTATGTACTACATACGCCAATTCCCGTCACTACATACTATGTAGTGACGGTGATTGGTAAGTAAGTGAATTAGAGGACGAGATGAATACGATTATAATACTCGGTACAAGGACTGTTATTGGAAGTAAAAATACTACTAAAGTACCAAGCAAATGGAGACTACAGGAATCCCATACACGGAAGTTTTTTCAAAGCAATACGAAACTTTGATTTTTTTCACGATCTGAAGAAGAATATTATCGCAGAGACGGGAGGAAAATCTGTACGGACATAATAAAGGGAACAATTGTACCGCTGTTTATATACGAAAACAGATCAAATTACGCCGAACCCCGTCGCGCAATTACACCATCCTCCTTCGTATCTTCATCCTTTACTACCATAAACGACCTCATATAGCTACTTATAATGGCTAAGAAAAATAAATAAGAAAGGGGGGAGAGATGTTGAATACTGTAGATAAAACTTGAAAGAGTGAATAAATCGTTGAAGCAGCGATA
>JAULBU010013379.1:0-17094 GCA_032358235.1 Odonthalia washingtoniensis | reverse complement strand
GCGATATGCTTGGAAGGATCTTTGATGAAAAGCATCCATTTGAAGCCGATGTCGTCGGAACGAACAGTAAGTGGTTGCTCTTCGAATAATTGGCGAAGGGAGGTGATCTCCACGCTACTAAAAGACATTCGAGCTTAACTTTGAAGTTATTTTTCTCCGCCCTTGTCAAGGTTTGTGACCAATATCCGATCGTTGCCCAGGTGGTGGGCTTATCTTCGTCATGTTCCTGGAGTAACATCGCTTCTACTTCGTACGAAGAACCTTCTGTTTCGATTATGAATGGTCGGTTCGAAGGCGAGAACCGGGGGTGATACTAACGCTTCCTATGGAGCGTTGAACGATGTGAGCTGTAAGTTCGTAGGTTGTCCCAATTACAAGACGGCGTCTTTTCCCAGCATCTGGTGAAGCGGGTATGGCCACTTGTCGAAGTGGATAAAACGCCGATACAAGTTATACGCCCCAGAAATGAGAGTAGCTGCATCATGTACTGCTGTAAAAGTTCGTCGCGGATGCCACTGGTAGAACCACTGCAGTGGCTCCTTTCCCATGGTGTAGGATTTGTCCGAGATATTTCACGTTTTTCTGTAAAAATTCTCACTTACAAAGCTTCAGATATATGCCCCCATTTCTAAATAGTCCAAGGACGTGATCAACATGTTTTACATGTTCTTCCATGGATTTGGAAAATATGATGACATCGTCCAAGTATTCCAAGCAAGGTTTTCAGCGGACGCCGGTGATGATTATATCCAACGCGCACTAGAAGGTGGCGGAGTCGTTTCAAAAGCTAGAGGGCACCTGTGTGTAAAGGAACGCAGCGCAGTGGGAGGTGAAGGTTGTTTTTTGCTGTCGGTCCACGGGCATATGTAAATGTCCGCTATTTTCATCGAGTGTACTTAGGACTGTTGCTTTTCCAAAGCTGTCGATACAGTTATCCATACGTGTTAATGTGTACGTATTAGGTATGGTACTCTTTTTGAAACGCTAGTGATCGACACAAAAGTGAAGTGTCTCATAGTGTTTTGTCACTCACACGATGAGGCTCGCCCATTCGCTTTATGCGGGTTCAAGGACTCCCGCCTCGAGTTGGGACTGGATAAGTTCCTCTGGGACGGTCAGAAATTTTTGACCAGCCCGGTATGGTCGCTGATGGATCGGTCGCGTGTTCGGTTTCAACGAGATACGACAACTGCTCGACTTAATTTCTCCCAGGCGACCGTCGGATAAGGACTGATGAGTTTCTAACATGTAAAGGATGAGATCTCGGAGGGAGGGGTCGTAGACGTGTGAGAACGTCGCCCTCGTCGACGACCCCCCCGTCCGAGAACCAGTCTTGTATTTTGGGAAACGAGATATTGTTGGAGGCGCTCCTCGACTCGGTTCGGACGTCTTGGACGACGTTGCTGGAAAAGACCACGAACATGCGATCTTACTAACGCCCCATTCAGTTAGAAAAAGGAGGACAGTCGGGTGACGCACCACGTATGAAACGTTTATATATTTCGAGATGGGTCACGGGATGTTTGTGAAATTGGCGACGAGAATACAGAAGGTGATACTCGTTGGACCTCATCCGCGCGATTTGCGACGTGGAGACCCGTTCGCATGAAAAGAATTTATTCGGCTCAATTTTAATCTTGCAGTCAACCCCAGTGATGACGCGAAAGTACGTTGCATACATTGGAGGAATCTTCATTGATATGAAGATTTGGATGTGTGTCCTTGTTGGAGGGAGTGGTTCACAAACTGGACCCAAGGAGTTTTCTCCGATTCATCGTCGTCTGTCGAAACCTTGGTATATCCTAAGATGGGGATGGTGCCCGTGTTAATTCTACAGTGCCATCGACGCACCGAATGGCGCGCGCGAATCTTGATAGGAACATGGTTCCTATCACAATCACTCTGGTGCAGGAGGATGCGTCATAGAAGCGAGAGATGTACTTTTCGTTTCTCAGTCTGAGACGCAACGTAACTGTGCAAAGAAGCCTAAGTGCATTGCCATTAGATTCCCCAATTTTGGGCAGTTTGGCGTTGGAGATTAATTGGGTTCTACAACTACGATGCAGGGCTGACTTGCGGGCGATGTTGTATCCCGACCCCGTGTACAAGTTGGCACGGTCTTCAGAATATTTGTTCCCACCAGGCCGACTCACGGGGAAACCAGATAGAAGGACGAGGAAGGTATTTTCACGGCTGCGTATGAGGTTGGCTGAGCAAAGAAAGGACGGGAATAGTCGTTGCTCACAGGAAATTCCCCGCCCGTTAAGCAGGGTTTGATCAAATCTCCAGTTTATGGTCGCTTTCGTTTAGACGATCACGTTGGTAGAATCAATCAGTACCGACGGTTTAGTCGACGACTAGATCGTTTTTTGGGGACGCTGGGAGCGCGGACAACGAAAATCCGTAACAACATCACCCGAATCTGGGAAATAATTTCAAGCTGGAGCCGACTTTTCAATGCGATGAGGACTTTTCAAAGTGGGTGTCAGACGAGATAGATCGGTGGTTTGCAACGGCCGTGGTGCTAAATTTGAACAAGTTATGGGATGGTCGTATATAGAAAGACGAAACGCGGGGTGGTTGGGGCAGCACAGTTACGAGCAATGATCCTATCACCTACATCCCACTTGAAATGGGAAATCAAACTGGTAACCCAGAATATAAATAACCTCGTAGTTGATGGTTTTATTTCATGGTGCCTCAACGCATTTTCCCATTTACTGACCGGTCATGATGATTTTAAAAGTCTGGACACATTCCTCGACAATCTAAACCATTTGAAATGTCTCCTGCACTTTCTCTGTGATATTGCAAGGGACGTTTTTAGCTACGCTGATTCCTGAAAGAGTTGGACATCGTTGCTAATCGAGATGATTATAAATCTCAACAGATAGTGAGTTTAATGGAGGCATTGCAGCTGAGGTGTCAAGCAAATTGGGTATGGAGAAAAATTCTACGATTCCTCAATTCAGTTTCTAGTATTAAGTTTCGGATTCAAGTCAGTGATCAGGTACCTGTACAATGCGAAAATATGCAAAACTGGGCATTGTGCGGGTCAATGAAAATGAACGTTATTTCTCAGCGACGTGGATATTCTACAAAATACAGGTGCGTAATTTTCTCTGTTTCGTCATGTATTCATATCATGGGTCTGCTAGGAACATGCTGGCAGGTCTGGCATGATGAAAATGTTTTCCAATACGGCGGTCGAAGTGCTGACGACAGTACTGCCACAATGATATGGATCAGAAACAATCTGAAAGAAATGACCAATTAAAAACAGTGAAACCACATCCCATAGTCATGAATTAGACAGTCAGGAAATTGTACATCTTTTGTTTCCAGTTCAACTTCCATCAACACAAAGAGCAGCACCTACAACAGGAAATGCCACACCGAGAAATGATGAACGTATTTCACTACCAATTAAGAATGATTTACCTAAACCTCTTACTGAATCACATTATTAAGGTCCCAGAAGTTCATCTCGTCGTTTCCGTGCTCCTAACATGAATCCCAAGGTAGTTACAGATGTCAAATCTGTCCGTAAGTCTGGGTGTTCTTCAGGTGGTATTCGCTTCGAATAATGCCGGTAGAGGTAGTGAAAGAAAATTCGGGGGTCGTGTCGTGCATTAAATGACCTGTGCTGGAATGTGCTCACCCTTTGTGCTGATACAGTAATGTATCTTTGCGGAGTCTGGTTGAAAGGTTTGTTACTTCTTTCTTCAATCTATTTGTGAGGATTGACAAGAAAACAGTTACGTATCTTTTGTTCTTTGAGTTTCTCGGTTCTCATCCGAAGGCACATTGGAATAGATTTCCACTTTCCCAAAATTGTATTTCGACGTATCGTAGATTATGCCCTCAATTCTTTAATCTGTAATTATCAATCAGATCCTTTTGATGTTCTTCTCCACACTGGATCTCAGTATGTATACTGCGATTAAGCATAGTAAAACTAAATGACATGCGTATCAGAACATCAGTGTCAGTAAGTGCGTGGACTGCGTAGATGTTACTGTCTAGCCCACACCTTTATGATAGAAAAACCCAAGGCTGCAGTACGCAGGATACAGTGTCGATGATTCATACAATTGTAGATTACGATGTAAATGATTTGTTGTCATTGATATCAATCTTTGTGGGTTTTGGTGTCAATGATTTCTAGCACTTCTCTTGTGAGTACAGTAAGGTAATTTTCTTTATTAATGTACCCTGGCTTCGCGTCTTGTGTAACTACCTAAGTACACGGCCTCTCGCTTGATCTCTTCTTTCCTCACTCCCAATTCCTTACAACCTCTCATTTGATGGTGTGATTATGATGACTACTCTTTCTCCTTCGGCGGTGGCGTTATTATTCCGTGTTATTCATCTTGGTTTTGTTGGCTCCCTTCCGTGTTGTGTCATTACTAAGTCGTGCCGTTCTTTATCAACATGATTTTTAGTGTCTGGTCGCAAACACATCCTCATCCTCATCATGAGGGTGACGGTGGGATGATCGCATCTGTTTCTATACAATCTGATCAGTCATCTTGATCCATCATCATCACACTACTTACTTGTGTTTATTGACACAAACAACGACACTTTATTCCCATATGTTGTCATAAAACCTGCTTCTTCATTGTGTCTCTTCATCGTCACCGTACTAGTTACCCCATCCTATTTACTCATGTGTCTACTCTTTTTTAATGTGTGTAGTTCCACCATTCTTCCGCTTCTCATTTCTGATCCCGTGTTATAATCATTCTCTGTATTCAACTGGTATGTACTCTACTTCGTATCCTTTCGACCGAATGCTCGCAAACTTCTCGATTCCTTTAGTCGAAACGACAACAAATTCCGATGATGGAATTGAACGGAGAAGTTCGCAATGGATCCGAACGAATTCGAGATAAAGTGTGTAATTGTTTATCACAGTCAAGACACCCATTTCGTTGTTGTATTGATTTTCAAAATTCTCATTTTATGAGAATAAAGTGTCCGTAGCACCAGCATACAAACATATTTTTTCAAGTTAACTAGTCGAAGAGAAATTGCGACTTTTCCATCCCTCTTTCCACTCAACTTCCTAAAGTCGTATCTTATAATTGAAACGGAGAAATGAATGTTCCGTAGCGGGTTTTTCAACTGGAGTATTTTCTGGTCTGGATTCCATACATGTTGTCTGTTACTTAGGATGCTGTCGTCTCACACGTTTCGTGAAGTTAACTTGACGACTATTTGAACATTAGGGATATTTTACTGTTAACATTCATTTTCGAAGAATTAAGAAACATTAAGAAACATTGTGCAGATCTGGCATTCATCTATCGCAGTGTCGATGTAAATAAACAATTTTTACATTTTACTTCAGAAATTAATTACACTATAATGTTTAATGTATTCTGTTCCTTTACCTTTATATATGGAAAAATTTGGAGCAGTTACAATTTAAGTATGAGTTATTCAAAGTATGGGGTATTAATACACTCATTCATTTCACTTAAACAGAGAGAAATGTTTGCTCAAATAAAGCGGAGGTGATAACCTCCGGAAGATAGTAGAACTACCGACTTTAATTAGAGATGGAATTGATTCAGAGGCTCATCCGATTGTTCTTTCTACATCGTCCTTTTTGCAGAAGCTATGGTACTGCAAAAGTCTTATTATAACGATGTGACGGAAAGAAACGGTTGGAACACTAAGTACCACTAATGCCATTTTTCCAGAGACTACAGGTAGCAATCTCTGGAAAACTGTTATTCCGCCAACCAGGTCACTAATTTCACTGAAAGTGTGAAAATATAGTAATAGAACTATGTTAAAGTATTAAAGTTGAACGTTATTATCCCAAGTCATCCATTTACGTCAGTATAATAAAGGTTTTGCACAACATGACTATTTGAACATCGTTTTGTTTATATGAACGTCATACTACCTGAATTAAAGTTCACGCTAGTACGGTGAAATTCAATTCATATAGTATACCGTTGATATTGGCCCGTCTGACTATGTATATAGTCATACGGTTATCAGTTTGCCCCACGGTTATCAGTTTGCCCCACCTTCATAATGTTCTTCACAATCACATCCTTTGCACCTACAGTGCGTACATTCACCATTGCAATAATATTAGATATTATCTCATATTACATATCTTTACCATCCCCACTAAATCTTCCAAAATAATATGAACAAGCTATATTCACTGTAATTAATTATGTGATCTAGAAAATTATATTTTTGCCAAAAATTAAAAACTATAGTTTTGGCATTTTTTAATTCCAGATGGAATTATGTCTACATCTATGATTTTGTTCAATTTGTGGAAAAGTATCTTTATAGTAGCCTCGACGATGACTCTCCCGTGGCCTCCTATTCCCTTCAGTCCTCCCTTATTTTCTTCCCTTAGTGGAATGTATCTGCTGAAATGGTTTTCATAAGCTGCGAATTGGTGTTTGCTCAGGACTGAATTTCTGGTTGCCGCCGTATCGATGATGATGCTATTGAAGTTGGTACTTTGTTCTGCTCTGATCTGATTGTTCATAGTAATAAGTGCTGATACCATGTCCGTGTTGTACTATCGTCTGTGAATGTAGACATTGTTTGCAATGACATCTCCAAGTTTGTAGCTACTTCCTAAGTCATCATTACTATATCGGAATTATATTCCTCATCATCATCCTCAACTCAGTTCGTTCCTTCTGGATCTTCTCCTTCGTCGTTTGGACTGGCAACCATGAGCACGACTTCCGCAAGATATTATATTGGCGATAGTATCTGCGGGTGTTTTGCTTTTGATTTGTCTATTGCGGCCGTCACCACCTCTCTGCTATGTTTTGTTTTCGCCCTGTGCTCTTGGCCACACACAAAACAAGCTTTCACACCTTTCATCCAGTTCGAACTCAACCTTCTTCTATTCTGCTGTCTCTGGTTTTGGTTTCCTTGGTTCGTCCATGGTTTATTCGTCGCGTTCCTCGCGTCTCCCCATAGATTTATACTAAGAAATAATTTTTCTCCCCCTAATACGTCACTGTGCAATCCTAACTACTACCAGCTGAATTTTGTTTGTCTGAAAAGTGGTTCGCTACTCTGTTAACTGCCTCATGGCTGGTTTGTGGTGTCCTATTCCGTAGAGTAGTTTGTATACTGGGAGTTTCAACTGCTGTGAGGAGGAGATCTCTCGTGAATCCGTCTGTGTGATATGACAGATCTAGCTGGTGTTGAAGCTACATCAACTTCGACACGAACTTTCTAAGGACCTCCACTTCTCACTCCTTTTGGTCCTAGTTCATGGCATCTGAAAGTTTCATGGTCTGCCATTTGGTCAGGATTCCTGACTTCTTGTAATCATTGTTGTACCAATTTCTCGATTATGGTGTGGCCTCCTTGAATCTTCCACAACCTTTTGCGTTGTTTCAAAGAAGTTCAGGGCATCTCTCTTTAACATTACTGGAATGGATCTCAATTTGTCATCTTCTGATACTTCACACATGTCTGACAAAGTATTGAATATATTAATACAGTTATCAAGGTCCTCGTCCCAGTTTCCTCGGAACGTGATTTTGCCATTAAATGCAGGCATGAGTCCATTTATTCCTGGCCCTTCTTCTTTTCTTGGTAGTTCTTCTGGTCTTGGTATTGATCATCACAATCCTCTTGTCTCTCCTAGTCCCTGTTGCTTCTTCTTCTTTCTGATTCCATCTTGTGATATGAATCCTCCTCCTGTAGATTATCTCACCGTGGTCCCTTTTCTTGGGCATCCTGTCCCAGTCCCCCTTGAGGTCTTCGTTTGTGACCATGGACTTTTGCGCTCTTTGTCTGTTCGTCTGCCCCTCCTTATTCTCTGTAGTTAGCTTTGTCTGGGAAGCTGTATTGTGGAGCGTCATCCTTTTCAAGATTTTTATTAGGTTTCCGGAACAAATGTCTCCATTCTGGATGAACATAATTCTCCGTCCGTTCGTCCTCCTCTCCATCCAAATCTGTATTATCCTCTCCCACTTCCAGTTTCTCTTCCTCTTTTCTTTCTATGGTATCATATCCGGAGAATGGGTGGAATTTGTGTCAATATAGCAGATCTATGATGTGTTGAGATTCATGGGTTTTTCTGGGAGATCCCAAATAGATCCCTATCCCCTTTAAGAAATTGTACCATTCCATCACCATCTCTCTGCCTCACAACTCAATTCATTGCGGCCTGAAAGCGGTACGAAAGTCAATCCACAATTCCTCCCATTCTAGTCCCAGCCTCATGTAGGTTCTATATATGATGTCTGTGTATTACATCAATTTGATTTGGTGCTCTTTCTCTTGCTTCTCTTCTGCTGTTGAGTCATTGTCAATCGGGCCTGGGTCGTCCGATACGTTTGGATAGTCTTTAAAGGGGTCGATATCGGGCTTTTTCTTTGGAGAGTGTACTGACATGTCTGGTGTGGTTCTAGATGTTCCCTCAGGGATATGGAAGGTATCGTCATCATCATCCCTTGCCATTGGCATCTGTCTTGGATTTCTTTTTGTTCTCTCTTTATCTTTCAGCCCTTCCGGGAATTCGGGTTCGTTTTCTTCCTTTCTGAGTAATTTCCTCAGTTCTTCACTTTCTTTCTGTACCTTTTAAGCCCCTTCGATTTATTTGACTGAGTCATTCTAATATATATAATTAAATTTCAAACTGTGGAGTCTGTCACAAAATCGGTGGAGCTCAAGTTATTTCATTTTATTGGAAACGCGGGAAAGTAAAGGTTGACGAGTTAGATAAACTAAATGGGCGTTAGTTGTATATTCGTTACGAAAATAAGGAATTCACAAGTATTTATGCAAATAATGAGCGTGAGTAATAACTGGGCGAGAGTAATCGAAATGAATGGTGCTATGTTGACCTTTACTCATAGCACGATGAGTGCATCTGAAGATTCTGGATCTGCAAATATGCTATTAGTTCCGACAACTCTCGTAGGTTCAGAGTTGACACATGACCGCTAAGCCACCCTTGCTCTACAGATTGATCATTAGTCAGTCGCAGACTTCAGCTTTTCAAATTAGGGATACTCTTTCCCTTCGAGATATTTTGAAAGCCGATGATCAGTGAAAATGTTGTAAAATATCTACCGTCTTTATTTTTTCTCCCTCCTCTTCGGTGCGACGTATGTATACTAAAGCGAACTTTTGATCCTAGCAAAATGGAGGATACACGTGTGATAGGATCTGCTGTTAGTACCTGAGAAGTGCTCAAGTAACTCCTGTTAATTATCATTGAAACGTGTGTCAAAATAATATTCGATAATTGAATAATTTATCGCCACGCTACAGTCACTATCGTGTACTGTATTTTTCTTTTCACATTTTCGACTACTTATACACCGTGCTCTGTTACACTTTTATCTTCTCCCTCCGCCTAGTATGGTGTCATCTTCTTCATCTTATCTCGTCATCGTCTTCATCTTTCTTCGTTATTGTCGCCAGCCACGGCCTTTGTCGTCACGGTTATTCCACCTATCTTTCTCTTCATCTCGTCTTATTCTTCCTTTCTTCGGTTATTGGTATTCTCTTCTCCTTACCTCTTCGTCGCCGTGGTCATTTTCATTCTACTCTTCATCCATCTCGTTTCCGCGGTCATTCCCCCATTGTCTCCACGTCTTCATATTTTATTCCGTTTTCATCTTTTCTTCCGTTTTAATCCTTTCATCCATCTTCATCCTCTCTTCCATCATTATCATAATCCTTTCGTCAATTATCATCATCATCATCCTTTCTTCTTTCATCATCTTTTTTACATGGTCATGCTCTCATTGGTGTCTTCTTCTCCCTCTTGTCTTCGTGCCTTACTCCTCCTCTTTCTCTGTCTCGTCGCCTCTCATTTTTACTCTTCTTTTCCGTCTTTCAAATTGAATTATCGATGTTACATCAACAATTTAACGACAAAATAAGTACCTTGAACGTAAACAGTATTCAATTGGTACTACATCTCAAGAATCGCGGAGTTGATAATTGTCACTGCGTGGTAGTATAGTAGACCCTCGTGAACAGTTGGTAAATAAATGTTGTAAAGATCCGTTTTTCTTGAGACCTTGTTCGTATTACTAGCACATATTGTATGTAGGACGAACCAATGAAGAAGTTTGTGAACAAAAGCTTTATCATGGGCGCCTGTTCGAACATCACTGTCGTACGACCATATTTAATACCATTAATATGAACAGCGAACTACATATTGATGAATTGTCGAACTCGCTCTGTCCTGGAAACTGAATCCAATACAGGTTGGTTTTCCATGAAATCCTTATTTGTGAATTAGTTCCTTTTCGACTTGATTGAACGCCGTACCTTGGTAACTAAGCTTTTTATGAGATTCACTATAGTTTTTATAACTTCGTGGGATTTACTGATTTCATAGAACTGGTCCACGACCAACTGCAGGAATGAACCCACTGAAGGAATGAAACCAGCTCATAGTTGATATCCTGCGAGTATATAGGTATTCCTCAGTTGAAAAACATTTCAAGCTGTTGAAGATGTGGTTCCTTTTTAATTCCCCTTCTCTTCTTGCTTTCTCCTTGCGTTCCACATCTTGTCCGTGTTGTGTAGATCGAGATGAACTTGCCATGTTAAATAAGCTGTTGAAATTGTAGTTGAGATTGGTGTCGTGAATTACTTGTTATGTTGAACGTATTAGTAGATAGTTGTAGACGTTTGTGAAGGATGAAAATATTGGAAATTGTGTCGTGGTGTTTCTCTATTATTTCAATGATATTATTCTGACTTGAATCTCTGAGTGTCGTTCAGACCGCTCAGTGGGCTCGAAAAATATGTGATCTCGTGCAAATGATCGAAATGTCTGAAATGTCATATAAAAATGGGAATGTATCCTCTAAATTATAAAAAAATTGGGTAACGTGTAACAGACATATTGAAAAATTACTGTACAACAAAAAATCCATCTGAAATTTAAAAAAATGCGAAAAATTCACTTTCTAATATTTGGAAGAAATAAATGCCAGAAATGGAAAAGTTAATTTTTGGCATTTTTTCAATTCCAGATGGAATTTTGGCATACACTAAAATTGAATAATTTACGTTACACGTTCAGGAATTTCATACTATTTCAGTTACATTACGTATCATCGCACGAGTACACAAAACAGTGCATAAAATTTGAATTAATCAATTATACTCAACGCTGAATTCATATACTTATCAAAATTACAATGTAATGAGAAATGTTCTCGTGATTCAAATTATCAAGTGCATCTACTATTGATCACGTTATTCAGCTATGAATCTCATATATTTTGAAAATCACGTTCTCTACCAACTCTCACCTTACTCACACTTCAATTCTATACCGAAACATCGATCACCCATCTCAAACAGCAATCCCATTTTATCAATATTTAAATCATTATCAGTCTTCAATCGTCATTATTGCTTCATGATAAACGGAGATGTTGTTGGGGAACATCGAAATGTTCAACAAGGCTACTTTGGGTGGTAAAATTACCAAGGAAGCGGAAGAGCGTAATTTGCTTCCCTAATGTTCTGTAAACCTTTATCACCCACATAACGCAACCCACATTGGAACTGCTCTACTTTCTGTAGGAGACGGATCTTTACGCCATTATCTCCATAGTCACGATCTCGTTAGTGGGCTGGAGCAACACTTGGTTGTTATTCGAAATATTCCCTGAATCGGTCAAGACACGCGGATAAAACACACCAAGACTGAAACTACGTTTATGCATCAACGTAAAAGTCATGGACCCGTAAGAAGTAACACCGAAAACGTTAGGAGACCTCAATTTTGTAATCTTCTATCCTTGGAATAGGCGTGCAATTGTAAGCAATGATGAATAACCGTTTCCAACATCATTGATATCGACATGCTCGAAAACGCCAAGCAAGGCGGGTTCATCTTCAAACAATAGTACTGGTAGTCGCTCCATTCGAAACAGTGTATTACTTTATAAGGATCCAACAACAGAAATGTCACTACTTTTAAATGATGACAAAGATGATGCAGAGAAGAAGATAAGTTTCCATAAGTTCGGCCTCGCCAACTACACACATGGAGAGATTTTTGTAAACATCAACCAAATTCACAATGTTCAAAATTCTCTCCGCAACATTGAAGAGGATCACAAGTCTGGGTTAATGGAAGAGCTTGAAACCAATGGTTTTCATTACGTCCATGGTATGTTGACTGTGACCTGTCCTTCTGGTTTTGAATCGGTCTCATGTCTCTAACACATTTGTACTGTTGACAGTAGAAGTGGATGTTACTCGTCAAAGACGAACAGAAATGTTCTAATTGTCAATGATCGTCAGTTTCTAGCCTGTATTCTGGAACTTTCGACGAAGGTGGATGATTCCAAATTATCATGGATTCGGCAACCACTTCCATTCATGTTAATCAACCGTTTTAGATATCACACGAACCATCTGTCTTCTTCGGATATTATCAATTTAATTGTTTCAGCAAAATTTCAAGTAAAACCAACAGGAAAATTTATACTTCCTGGACCTTATAACCAGTTTTATACAGTATGGTACAATATTCAAAGACTAATACGGTGTGGATTATCTAGAAGACTGTAATATTGACATTGCCGAAGATATGTTGACATGAATCTTTCTAGATGGGAAGAAACTCAACAATGTCTTGCTTTATGTGCGTGTCGGCAAACTGTTCTAAGAACATCATGTCTTGTTTAATTTGGTGAAGGAAATTATGGCAGAGTATCCCCTCACTGCCTTGAGTCCTTCTCCATATCACTTCCCGAATGACCTTTTAACCTTTTTTCATATTGCTCCTCCTGGTCCTTCTTACTTTTCCTTTCGGGAATTACCGGATATCCTAGATCTGCGTTTCGATGAAGTATGTTGACTATGAGTCTCCTCTCCGCCTTTAAACACCCTCTATCGACTCTCACACTAATTAGTGTGGCAGTCACTAACCCTTATGTCGCAGTTATGAGTTGGTCTCAATGGACCCCTCGTACTACAACAGCCGCTTTTCAGCTTAGCCTTGCGCTCTTCGTGACTCTATGGACCCTTCCTATTATTGTACCTGAATGAGTTAATGACGGTAGGATTACCTGGTTGATCCTCGCTTGTCGTGTTGTTTATTTGCTCTTTATCAGTATCTTTTATTTCTCTTCTAGCACAATCGTTCCGACCCCGGGTGTATAAGTACAGATGAAATGCACTGTACGGAATCGGGTCTCAAGACGTGTAATTATTCCTCTTTTGAATCGCTACCGTAATGCGTATATAATATTTTCAGTTCCACAAACGTGTCTGTATCCCTATTTCAACTAATATATGAACTACTTATCAACGTGTAAAATCAAACCCAAGTCACTGTGTATCTCGTCTTAACTGCATATGAAAACGTGTAAATAAATACAGTAAGTCATTCTAGACTACTGTATAATGGTGCGCATCCAGTCACGTAAAAGGTACAAAACAGCGTCATCAATTCCTAAAGTGATTGCCAAGTGTACTGTTGTGCATAGTCACCCTCCCTTTTGTTACGGTTAAAGGAGACATAATTTCAACCATTACTTTTTCCAGTTTCCTTTTTAGGTTATCCACTTCTTGTCGCAAACAAATGTTCTCACCTGTTTCTAGACAGTCCAAATATTTACTTTGTTTGCGACCGTCGGCCAACCAACAGCTTCCAAATCCACTACTCTATCCTGCATTAACTTCCAGGATGCCGTCTTATCGTTAACCAACTGTTTTAATAACGGGTCTGTCGGGTTGTTTCTTCCTGGTATTCAATCTAACTTTGCCAACTGTTCTCGTGCATAACTCCTTCAAAGCACTTATCTATTTTCAATCTGTTTTCCGTGTTCTTCACCGTCTTTTCCGAACACTTCAAAGACTGTCTTCCTATCTACATACTGCTCCAATAATACTATCCTGTGTAATATTTCTTTGCCAGGTTTTTGATCATGAATGCGTAATAGAATGCAAGAATTAATGCGTAAACCTCAGACGCTATTACTGACCTAGTCACTCCTTTAAAACGTGACGAACGATAATGTATAATATTTGACACTCCAGTTCCATCAGTCATCAACACTATGAATCCCAATTTTCTTTTTTGCCTCCTCGAATTGGCGAAACTCCCGTCTATCATCGTTATTGACATTGTCATGGACAAGTCTAACTTTGTATATATCAATCCTTCTTCTTTTTTCCTGCGTAGATGCAAAATTGTTTTTCTCAATATCATGAATTTCTCTACAGTTGTTAGATCAGAACCTGGTGCTATTGATTTCACACTGGCGCATACACCACGACGGGAGTTTACACAGATGTATTGTATCATGGCTCTCTGACTGATAAATTCAGCTTGGTTATTTGGTATGGTACTCTTGTCGCTCTTGTCCGACTCATTCATCCAAACTCTACTATCCACGGATCTTTTTATCATTGGAACATTGAAGTTTATTGATTTCTCTGTGAGGGATGTTCTTGATTTTTACTTAAAATGGCGTGAGGCTTTCTTTTATTCCTTGACCCCCGTTGCTATTCCAAGAATATGATCTACCTGTAATATTATTATTACATCCAAGTTTCCGTGTTTATCCTGTAAGACCAACATGCATGGGTCCATCACTGCTTTTGTAATCCCGAGGCGTCCAGTGTGGTGATCGAGATATGTAAGATACAAATGTGAACCGCTTCCAGGGATACCATATAGTGGTCGAATGACTTTTAAGACAGTCCCTTTTGGCTGGTTGATTTTAGACAGAGCGATGATGAAAAATCTCTTTCTAGATCTCGATCACTCGAGATGTATGCCTTCGTGATATCTCTCTACATTATTACCATGGTTTCCAACGATTCTGCGATACTTAAAAGAACCGTTGAGAATAAGGCTAGATTGTTGGTGCCCTCGTTGCCCTCGTTGCGATATTTGTCGATGCCTCATCAGAGTAGTTTTGAGCCACCAAGCGTGATTTACGACGTAAGCCATCTCCTTCCTTCTTGATTTCGTCTATGAACCTCGACCCAAATATCCTGAAAACCTTCGGTACTTCCTTAACACTAACCGGGATGAATGTTCCATTCTTCAACAGTCCTTCCAACTTCTCAGGTAGGGATTTTGTGAAGTCTTCTTTATTGCAATTTCCTTTCTTCTTCACATCAAGTGTTTGTCCCTTCGTTCATATCGCGACCGTTAATGGTTCTTCGTCTACTTCTCCTTTTATATCCTTATCCATGTCGACGTTTTGAAGCAACGATCTTGTGCACGGATTGACAAAAGAAGACCTGCATATAATTCCACCTGTCTTTGATTGTACAACGACTTTCTTCCCCTCAAAACTTATGAAGGTATAGGGTCCTTGTCATTGCTTACTCTTGACCCTGTATATCAGCACCTTCGATCCTGCTGGTAATGATCTCAGATTTTTTGATGACTCCATTCCTTCTGTTCCACCCTTTGTTCTCAAACCAAATTCTATTCTTCTCCTTGCTCCTTCTTTCTCTATCTCAACCATCTCTCCTTCAATTGCACTTGATCTCTCCACTTGATCTATGGAAAGTGATGTTATGGTGGGGCTGGGAATTACGACGAATACTAGCAAGGTGGTACATAGGCCTTCCAGTCTTATGGTTGCATTCACTGAGAACTCGGCCACTTTCAAAAATTCTGCATCAACTACCTCACTGCCTAGGTTTGTTCCGATCTTTAAGAATGCTGCTCTTAGCGGAGCATGGTATCTTTCAACCATACCAATAGTTCCTGGGTTTTCAACTGGGGATTTATGGAGCATCACACCTGCTGCTTTGAGATTCTGCCTCATTTCTTTACCGATGTAGTTTGATTTTTGGTCTACTGTTAGGTGGTCAGGTGGTCCAACATAGACGAGGTTCCAAAGATTTTGTATAGTTTTTCAGACTTCTGTCGTGGTTTGGTTTCGGAGGAAACCAAAAATAATATAAAAACTTTTTTTTTAACGAGTAATTCTCTCTGAAAACAATTGAAGTTCCTCAAAAGAAAAAACATGTCAGACGGCGAGATCTAGCTAGACAGTAGACCACCACCTATCCGCCCAGCTCAGCAACTAAGAACAATCAGATGAAATAGTGTCGGAACCACACTCCACTCTTCAACACAGATCTCATGTTACAACCACTGCTTGCGATGCTGCGACGCTGATCATCAAAAATATACCTTAGCTACCACTCTGATATTAATCTCCATGAACTTCTTGGTGTTCTACCCCATTGCAACTGAAACAAGTGACCCGCTACCGACAAATAGAAAGATACTACTAATGACATGGAAGATGCTCTTCCAAACATTGACTCACTATTTAGCGAGCAGTATTGGGACATGCCTTTGACACCCGTAGCTCTCCTTCGATACATCGCTGATTTATATGGTATGTCCGACCCATATCTACTCCGCATTCCCCAGATTGAACAAGAAAAGTCATAAATGGATAACCAACAGCTCCGGTACCATCTCTGCTTATCCAGCGTAACAAAACATAGCAACTCGTTTCTATTTTCAATTACATCCATTTATCACGAACTTATTAGTAGCGTCTTTATTCCCTATCAGATACAACTTGCATGAACAACCACACACGAACTTCCATCCAGAAGACTAAGACCATCTTCTGGCCAAAACATCTTCCCCAAAAATCCGCGCCGCAACTCAACTTTACGACAGAGAATCCTAAACCGATCCCTCAATTCTCCAGCTCAACACCACTTCCGCCCATAGACACATCAATCAACGCGCAGCTTACTTCTTCTACGCTCCCACCCTTCAGCCAGTATGAGAAACATACAAAAATGTTTGTATTGGCTGCATAAAACACCCTATGGGATTATTAGGCAACACATAATCTGTGTTTCCGGAAATGAATGCCTCCTTCCAAGCGGTGACAGTGAACGGATGACCCAGGGAACCATTCCTTCATTTTATCGATATGAATTCCCGCCTTGGGCCATTCGTAGAATGGACATCCAAACATCGAAGTTTTTCCTTGGGCATTCATATTGTAAAAATCTGGTAATGTTATGAACGTCCGGCATTTGGTGTTTTTAGCTACGTGCAGTTGCGATAATCAATCATAAAAAATAATATGGGCC